>SJYQ01000639.1:603413-660326 GCA_006410935.1 Redunca redunca
ATTTCATATGCAAAACAGAATTTTATGTATTTCATAAATGAAAAGATAAGTGAAAATTTCATTTATGAAAATAGAATTTTCTATATATCATACTGAAAATAGTTGTATATTTCATATATGAAAGTAGGATTTTCTATATTTCTATAAGCCCAGCTGTGATAATGTCAGATCCTATGTCTTGATCCTAATGTCTTGATAGCTTTTATTCAGGCATGCCGACATTATCCTTTATTGTGGTTGTTGCCAATGTACGTTCCCACTGACAGTGTAGGAGTTTTCTCCTTACCCCAGACTCACTCCTGCGTTTATTGTTTGTAGACGTGAGGACGGCCATCTGACTGGCGGGTTTGATTTCCCTTTGTCAGTTTCATTGGCATTCCTCCTGTAATGATTAGGGATGCTGAGCATCCTTGTCCTAGGTGGAGGTATGGGGTTTGTTGGGTTTTTTTACCCTTTAAGGGTGTGAGGAAAATAGACCTGTGACAGCTGGCTTCCTGAAAGTTGTTTTGTGTTTGGGACTTAATCTTACAGTACCCGCCACAGGACTTTTACTGAAGGCAGCCGTCAAGAGCAGCCGCCCAGCCCTTGTGAATTAGAGGTGCCAGTAAGCACCGGTGATCAGTTGTAGTTACAGGAAATGTCCACAAGGCGGCAGCACTTTTTGATGCCCACCTCTGGTTTTTGCGGCAAGCAGAGGCGTCAGGAAGTCAGCTTCCTGTGCTGTGAAAAACAGAGAAATGTGACTGAGCGACCACTGAAAGGCTTGTGTCTCACTGCTTTTTCCTCCTAAAGCATCACACACACATCCTTCTTGATAGCATCACTTTTTCCACCTTAGCCCTCTTGATAGCTTTTTTGTGAACATTCAATAGACTGTCCACATACTGGTTGTAGTCAGTGTATATTTCCACCTACAGCTTAGGGGATTCTTTTCCTTCCATGCTGTCTCCCGTATTTATAGTTTGTCAGATTTTGACAGTGGCCATTGTGAGTGGTGAGATCTGATTTCTCATTGTCGTTTTGATTGGTATTCCTGCAGCCATTAGGGATGCTGAGCATCTTGTCCTGCAATGGAGGTTTGATTTTGTTTTTTCTTTAATGGGTGTGAGGACAATTTACCTTTGGCAGTTGGCTTCCTGACAGTTGCCTGGTTTGGGAATCTATTTCTCCAATACCTGCCCCATGGCGTTTCCTGAGGGCAGCTATCATGAACAGAACCACAACCCTTGTGAATGGAGGTGCCTGTGTGTGCCCTTGATCAAGTTGTAGTTACAGAAAATGTCCACAAGAAGGCAGCATTTTTGCCTGCCCAACATTAGTACCTGGGGCAACCAGATCCTTAGAGCCAGTTGGCTTCCTGGGCTGTGAAATAGAGTGGAATGTGACTGAGCAAACAGGAAAGGGCTTGAGACTCACTACTTCGTTCCCCGAAAGCCTCACACAAGCTAATGTCCAGACTAATGCCTTCCAGGTCCAGAGCATACTGCTGAGGTGCTTAGGTGCCTAGAAGGCTGCCCTCTCAGGAAAGAGGCTTGAGCTGGGAACCCCAGTGACAGGAAAGGTCGAGGTTAACTGAATCTTGCCTTCAAATTCCTGGAGGCCTTCATGCCATGTGGGACTCTGGTCCCAGCCAGAACGTAGCAGACAGTGGACCTTTAAAAATGGTTTAACCAAGGGTACCATGCCAGGCTGTGTCAACCCCACCCCAGTCTGGGAGTGGGACCCCAGCCTGCTCAGCCTTCAGGGATGGGATTGCATCTAAGTCAGGAAGGCAGATGAGAGAGCAGGCACTCCGTTTCTTTCCTGTGCTTCAACCTCTTGCCGATGCTTCTTTGCAGAATAGTTGATTTGCGGTCTTGCGACTGTTGTCAGTGTATAGCGCCTGACTCAGTATTACGTATCTACGGGGTATCTCTGTTTTGTTGTTTTTTACCTTTGCTGTAGAAGTCCAAGCAAAGTGCTGAGCATCAGGTCCTCGTGGAATCTCTCTCAGATACACTTCTGTGATACAAAGAAGGAAGGCAGTAGATCATTTTTGTGAATTCTTAGAGATAACAATTTCTTTGTATAGGTTAGAGATACGGATCTGTGTATACGTGGAAGGAAAGAAAATAGGAAGAAAGAGGATAATCCTTGTGGATTATCTATTACAGACACAGATTTCTTGTCTGTGTAGGTACCTACCTCCTAATTCATTCCAGACCCTTCAATTTTTTTTTGCTTCTGGAACCCTTTGTTTGACTTTGAATTCTCAGAGTCCCTCTTTGGGTTGTAAATTTGTTGCCTTCTATGTCTATTTTAATTTTTCTTGGAAGGTATCTCGTATACCATCATCATCCTTTGCCTGCCTGACTTCCCCTGGTGCATGATCCTTCAAGGTCCATCCCTGTGGCTACCAGTGTCATAATTCCCTGATTTCAGTGGAGGTTTTTTAGGAGTGAGAAATAGTCTACCGTATATATATACACAACATCTTGCTTAAGTGTTAATCTCAGTGGAGATTTTGCTGGTTGTCTGTCTTGGTTACTGGAAGTAGTCCTGCAGTGTCCGATGGGGTTCATGTGCCTTTTGACTGATGGTTTGCTCAGCATATAGGCCCAAGTGTGAGAACCTGAGATCCTAGGTTTAGCCTAGGTGATTACAGTGTTCAGTAAACTTCCATCTGCTATTCAGTAGGTCGTTTTCCTGATCATCTATTTGATACATATGTGTCTGTTAATTCAAATCTCTTAATTTACTTCACCTGTATCTAGAGACTGAGAACTCCTGCAGAGGGGAAGAGGCACTCCAGGAACACCGCGGGGTCACCAGGCTGCCACATCCTCTCAGGACCCTGAGCCCCACAGCAATCCAGCCGTGGGCCCCCAAGCCTGTCCAGTCTCCAGAGATGTGATACCACCCAAGGTAACCATGGGATGAGGGGAACAGCGTCTTCGTATGTTTCTATATTTATTCTGTTTTTCCAGTTATTTGAACTTGAGAATATAGGTGAATTACAATTCAGTGGGTGTTTTTTTTTTAATTCATAGCAACTTGATTCATTCATACATAGATGTGTACATGTTGCATTTTGGATTCTATTCCTGTATAGGTTATTACAGACAGTGGAGTATCATTCCTTTTGTTACCCAGTGGGTCCTTGTGATTTATTTTCTAAATAGTAGTGTGCATGCTGCTGCTGCTGCTAAGTTGCTTCAGTCGTGTCCGACTCTGTGCGACCCCGTAGACGGCAGCCCATGAGGCTCCCCTGTCCCTGGGATTCTCCAGGCAAGAACACTGGAGTCCAGGCAAGAACACTGGAGTGGGTTGCCATTTCCTTCTCCAATGCATGAAAGTGAAAAGTGAAAGTGAAGTCACTCAGTCGTGTCCAACTCTTAGTGACCCCATGGACTGCGGCCCACCAGGCTCCTCCATCCATGGGATTTTCCAGGCAAGAGTTCTGGAGTGGGGTGCCATTGCCTTCTCCGAGTAGTGTGCATATGTTAGTTCAAATAGCTCTTTTCTATGGGCCCAGTACCTTTCTTCTCTGCTAACAATAAGTTCTTTTTTCTAAGTCTGTGAACTGTGTATCTTTGCTCAAGGAGCTCATACGTATCCATTATTAGATTCCACCTGGAAGTGATATCATATTACATTTGTTCACTGTCTCTCTTCAGCTGCTATGATCATCTCTACCTTCTTCCCTGTGCCTGAAGATGCCACTGTTTCATTGCTTTTTATGGCTGAGTCATACAGCATTGTGTGTGTATCCCATTTTCTTTGTTCATTTCTGTGTCCTTCCACACTTAGGTTGCAGCAGTGTCTTTGCTATGGAAACCAGTCCAGCAGGGATGACATGGGTACCCTTGTCTCTGAAAATGTCGCTTCTCCCTGACTGTATGCCCAGACACAAGACTGCTGTTTCTGAATGCACTTCTAGTTTTTTTTTTTTAAGAAACCTCCATATTGTTTTTTCTAGTATATGAACCATGGACATTTTAAATAATCTCCAGATTAATTTCTAGGTGGGATCTTTATTTTTAAAACTTTCCCATTTGAATTTTGCTAATGTTTCTTCTTGAATATGTTTTGTGTTTGAAGCTATCCATCCATTTCTTTTCAAATTGAACTACAGTTGATTGATACTACTATATTTGCTTTGGGTTACAACATAGTGATTCAGTGTTTTAATGGAATATACTCCATTTAAATGTATTGCAAATTCATGGCTATATTTTCCTCTGCTGCATACTATTAGTTTACTTACATTATTTATAGTGTTTTTATCTCTTAACCTCTACCCCAGGCTGGCAACTCCCATAGACAAATCCCCATAGGCATCAATTAGTTTCTATATTTGTGAGTCTCTTTCTGTTTCATAGATAAGTTAATCTGTGTCATAATTTAGATTCAACATAAATATTATTTCATGTGGTAGTTACCTGTGTCTTTCTGAGAAATTTGGCTTAGTATGAGAATACGTAGTTTCATTTTCCTCAAAATAGCATTATTTCAATAACAATTTTCCATATTCATACAGGAAATATGGTTGCGGATTTTCCTACAGGAAATATTAAAGTTGCCATGTTTCATATAGGAAAACATGGATGGAGATATTCCTGCATGGAATTTGGAGTTTTCCATATTTCATACAGGAAAATCTGGACATATATAAAAATATAGGAAATACATTTTTAGAATGAACTCCTTTTCAGTCATTCTCAAAAGAAAATAGTCAAAAAGTTTATATCTTATAATGGTACTAATTATCACAATGTGGGCTTGGTAAAATGTGGGTTTATCCTGGCCTTCTGGCCATATTTGTTTCGTTGGTAAATTAATTGGATTGCTTTGAATAATTAGTTCTTTCTGAAGCAACGATTAAAAGGGTCAATCTAGCTTCTGTCATTTTTAGTGATCTCATTCAAATTAATTTCTTGATTAGATCTTCTGTTAAGAATTTCCCACTTTCATTTTGCAACTTTTTTCTTCTTAATTTTCTTTTGTGTTTGTAGCTATCCATCAAGTATTTTTTTAATTTACATCAGTCAATTAACATAACTCTATTTGTTTGCAGTTACAACATAATGATTCAATATTTTTATGGAATAAACTCCATCTGTGCATGCGTGCGTGCCTGGAAACAGTGTATACATATGCTATTGTTTAGTCGTTCAGTCATGCCTGACTCTTTGTGACACCAGGCTCCTCTGTCCTTGGGATTCTGCAGGCAAGAATACTGGAGAGGATTGCAGTGCCCTCCTCCATGGGATTGTCCTGACCCAGGGATTGAACCCATGTCTCTTATGTCTCTGCATTGGCATGTGGGTTCTTCACCACTAACACTACCTGGGAAGCCCTAAACTCTGTGTAAATATTACAAAATTATGAGCTGTTTACTGGTTTTTGAGATGAATTTCTTGTGGGTATTTTGGTTTGCACATATTTCTTTCCATTCTGGATTGCTTTTGCTGGGCACCTGCTTTTAAATTGAAGTAGGTCACATTTTCCTTTTTGGCTTCTTTTTCATTGCTCTGTGAGATGGATTAAAAAAGACCTTGCAATTTTTATCATCACATGTCCTGCCTATGTTTTCCTTAAGACTCTCATAGAATCTCTCCTGAACTTTAGATCTCTATTATTTGAAGTTAATCTCATGTGTTGTGTTAGAAAAGTATTCTAACCTCATTCTCATTTTCCTTATTTTAATAACCCTCGCTCTACCTTCACAGTGCCTGTTACCAATTTATATTCCCGGCATCAGGGGAGGAACATTCCCTTTTCTCCACAGCTTCATCAGCATTTATTTTTTGTTGAGTTTCTGACAATGCCATTCTGCCTTCTGTGAGGTGATACCTTCCTGGGATTTCAATGTGTACTTCTAATATTTAGCAACACTGACTTCTTTTCAGGTGATCTGTTTTCAAGGGTGAGTTCAACTTACCTCTCAAGATTGGCTTCTTATAACTCGGCCCTGTTTCGAATCCTTTTCCGATGACCACCACTAGGATGTTTGCTGAGATCACCTGCTTTATATTTGTCACTCCCTGTCTCTTACTTCACTTGCTCTATCATCCCTACTCTCTTCCCTGTGCCTGAACATGACATTGTTTCGTTCTTCCTTCTGATTAATATACCATTGTATGTGTATATCCCATTTTTTATTCATCTCTGTGTCCTTCCACACTTAGGTTGCAGCAGTGTCCTTGCTATGGAAACCAGTCTGGCAAGGATGGCATGGGTACTCTTATCTTTGAAAATGTTGCTCCTCCCTGACTCTATGCCCACCATGTGACTGCTGTTTCCTAAGGCAGTACTGTGTTTCATTTTTTCAAGATTCTCCATGTTGTTCATTCTCGTGGATGAACCAGTGGACATTTTTAGTAATCTCATCCAAATTAATTTCTTGATGGGAATTTCTATTTCTAAAATTTTCCCGTTTTTATTTTGCTAACCTTCATTCTTGATTATTTTTTGTGTTTATAGTTATCAGTCCACTATTTCTTTTTCCACTGAAGTATGGGATACAACACAGTGATTCAGTATTTTAATGGAATATTCTCTATTTAAAGATATTACAAAATCACGGCTATATTTCTCTCTGCTGCATACTATATCCTATTATTTTATTACATTTCAGATAGTGATTTTATGTCTTAACCTCTACCCCAGTCTGGCAACCATTAGCTCCTGGATTTGTGAGTCTCTCTCCAGGAGTGGGGGGGAAGGGGGTGTGGGTGTGGTTGTGGGTGTGTGTTGCTTAGTCGTGTCTGACTCTTTGTGACCCCATAGACGGGTGAGTGGGTGGGTGGGTGTGTGTTGCTTAGTCGTGTCTGACTCTTTGCGACCCCATAGACTGTAGCCTACCAGGCTCCTCCATCCATGGAATTTTCCAGGCAAGAGTACTGGAATGGGTTTCCATTTCCTTCTCCATCTCTATTTCATAGGCAGATTCATTTGTCTCGTATTTTAGATTCTACACAAATGTGAATTCTTATGGCCGTTTTCTGTGTGTTTCTGGCAACTTTGCCTTAGTATGAGAATATATAGATTCATTTTCCTGAAAATAGTATAATTTCAATCAGAATTTTCCATATTTCATACAGGAAATTATGGGCAGAGATTTTCCTACATGGAATATGAAATTTGCCATATTCCACAGAGGAAATTATGGGCATAGATTTTCCTGCATGAAATATGAAATTTTTCATATTTCATGCAGGAAAATATTGGCATATAAAATATGGAAATTACATCTTCAGAGTAAACTCCTTTTGATTCATTCTTTAAAGAAAATCATCAAAATTTTTCAGTATTTTTAAATGGTATTAATTATCACAATGTCATAAAATGTGTCTGGTAAAATGTCTTCACCTGCTTTCTTGTCCATATTTATCTTGTTACCTGTTGGTAGATTAATTGACCTCATTTGACTAATTAATTCTTTTTGAAATATAGATTAAAGCAGTAAATCTAGTTTCTGTTTTTTTTAAATAATCTCATGCAAGGAAACTTCTCAATCAGATCTTCTGTTATAAGAAATATCCTATTTTCATTTTGCTAGTTTTTTCTTCTTGATTTTCTATTGTGTTTGTAGCCATACATCAATTATATGTTTTCAAATTGCAGTGCAGTGTTTAACATAACCACATGGTTTTCTCAGGATATAAGCTTTTCTCAAATCCTAGGCTTAGTCCCCCTTGATAGTTTTTTTCCAGTCATTCAAAGACTGTGCATTATACTGGCTGAAGCCATTGTATCTTCCCACCAACAGTTTAGGATGATTCTTTTTCCTCCAGGCTCTCTCCCTACGTTTTGTAGACTTGTGACAATGGCCATTGTGAGTGGTGAAATTTGACTCCATTGTCATTTTGATTGACATTCCTCCAGCATTTAGGGAATATTGGCATCATGTCCTGTGGTGGAGATTTGCATTTGTTTTGTTTGGGGTTTTTTTTTTTTTTTTTGCCTTAAAAGGTATGAACACAATTTATCCTTGGCAGGTGGTTTCCCAAAAGTCAGCTGGGTTTCAAATTTGTCTCCAGTAATCTGTCCTGGACATTTCCTCATGACAGGCAGTTGTCATTCCACATTCCAGGCTCTGCCTCACACCAGTCCAGGAGTTGGACAGAAGCCCGCTCAGCCTCCAGGGATGGGATAGCATCCCAAGTCAGGGAGGCTGGGGATCGTAGAGTAGGAACTGAAACTCTTTCCTTTTCTTTAACATTTTCCAGACACGGTCTTGCAATATAGTCACTTTGAAGTGCTGTGGTTTTTGTCAGCATACAGCTCACTGATCAGATATTTAATCATCGTGTGGTATCTCTATTCTTTTATTTTGGCCACAAAATGTCGAGCAGAATGCTGAGCGTCAGGTCCTCATGGATTATGTATCCCAGATACACTTTTTTGTGTATACAAAGAAGGAAGACAATTTTTGAGGTATGTCTCTTAGAGATTTCTGTGTATAGGTTGGAGATACAGATTCCTGTGTCCATGTAGAATGAAGGAAGGGCGAGGATAATCCTCATGGGTTATCTATTACAACATTTCTTGTCTGTGTAGGTACAGAACTCCTAATTCATTCTAGGCCCTTTACTTATTTTTCTTGAAGACTTTGTTTGACTTTGGATTCTCAGAGTCTTTTTGGACTGTAAATATGTTGCCTCGTATGTTTGTATTTGTTTTGCTCGGAATGTACCTCATATACCATAGGCTTTCTCTGCCTGACTGACTCCCCTTAGTGTATGATCCTTCAAGGTCCATCCCTGTGGCTCCCAGGGTCCTAATTCCCTAATTTCAGTGGTGATTTTTAATGAGTGAGAAATAGTCTGCTGTATGTATCTGCACTTCTTGTTTAAGCTTTAACTTCTTGTTGGAGATTTTGTGATTGTGTGTCTCAGCTACTGGAAGTCATGCTGGAGGTCTGTTGTGGTGCTTGTGCCTTTTGATCGATGGTTTTCTCAGGATACAGGCCAAAGTGGGGGAATGTTGCATCCTCAGCTTAGTAGAACTTGATTTATTTTTTTTCAGGCATTTGGAGACTGGCCATGATACTGGCTGCTGCTGATATATATTCCCACTGAAAGCTTAGGGCGATTCTTTTCCCCCAGACTCCCTCCCATATTAATTGTTGGCCATGGGATTTGAGTTCCCATCGTCTTTTCGATTGGCGTTTCTGCAGCAATTAGGAATGGTGAGCATCTTGTTTGGTGGGGGAGGTTTGGGTTTGTATTGTCACTTTTTTTCTTAAAGGGTGTGAGGATAATTTAGGTTTGGTTCAGCTTCCCGAAAGTCGGCTGTGTTTAGAATTTATTTCTCTGGTGCCGGCTGCAGGACATTTCCTGAGAGTGGCTGTCATTTGCAGAACCCCAGGCCTTGGGAACTGGGGTGCCTGTGAGCAAGAGTGATCAAGTTGTAGTTCCAGGAAATGTTCACAAAATGGCAGCACTTTTTCAGACCCACCTTGGTTCCTGGGGGCAACCAGAGCCTTAGGGCAAGTTGGCTTCCTGGGCTGTGAGATGGAGTGGAATGCGCCTGAGCAAACAGGAAAGGGCTTGAGTCTCACTACTTTTTCCCCCTAAAGCCTCACAAACACTGTGTCCAGACTAATCCTTTTAGGGACCACAGTACACTGCTGAGGGTGCTTAGGTGCTAGGAGGCTGCACTCTCAGGAAGGAGGCTGCACTCTCAGGAAGGAGGCTTGGACTGGGATCCCCAGCACCAGGGGAGGTTGCTGCTGCTGCTAAGTCGCTTCAGTCGTGTCTGACTCTGTGCGACCCCATAGATGGCAGCCCACCAGGCTCCTCTGTTCCTGGGAGTCTCCAGGTAAGAACACTGGAGTGGGTTGTCATTTCCTTCTCCAATGCATGAAAGTGAAAAGTGAAAGTGAAGTCACTCAGTCGTGTCTGACCCTTTGCAACCCCATGGACTGCAGCCTACCAGGCTCCTCCATCCACGGGATTTTCCAAGCAAGAGTTCTGGAGTGGGGTGCCATTGCCTTCTCCAAGGGGAAGTTGAGGCTAGCTGAATTTTGCCTTGAAATTCCTCAGGGCCTAGATGCCACACGGACTCTTGTCCTAGCCAGACAGGGTACACAGTAGACCTTTCAAAAGGGTTCAGTGAAGGGTTCCTTGCCATGCTGTATCGAGCCCACCCTGATTCAGCAGTGGGACCCAAGCCTGCTCAGCCTCCAGGGATGGGATAGCATCCCAAGTCAGGGAGGTTGTTGGGGGTGGGGTCATAGAGTAGGAACTGCTATTCTTTCTTTTTCTTTAACATTTTCCAGATGCTACCTTGCAGTATAGTCAATTTGAAGTGTTGTGATTTTTGTTAGTATACAGCTCCCGATTAGGCATTTAATCATCATGTTGTATCTGTATTCTTTTTTGATTTTTGCCATGGAACGTCAAGCAGAGTGCTGAGCATCAGGTCCTTGTGGATTATGTATCCCAGATACACTTCTTTGTGTATACAAAGAAGGAAGATAGTTAATTTTTGAGGTATATCTTAGAGATTTCTTTGTATAGGTTAGAGATAAAGATTTCTGTGTATATGTAGAATGAAGGAAAGACGAAGATAATCCTCATGGATTATCTGTTACAGACACGCATTTCTTGTCTGTGTAGGTACGGAACTTCTAATTCATTCAAGGCCCTTCATTTATTGTTGTTGTTTTTTTTCTTGAACCCTTTGACTTTAAATTCTGAGTCTCTTTTTGAATTGTAAGTATGTTGCCTCGTACGTTTATATTTGTTTTTCTTGGAACATACCTCATATACCATAGTTTTCTTCTGCCTGACCGACTTTGTGTAGGATCCTTCAAGGTCCATCCCTGTGGCTCCCAGTGTCCTAATTCCCTAATTTCAATGAGAAATAGTCTACCAGATATACGTACCACATCATGTTTAAGCTTTAACTCCTCATTGGAGATTTTGATGATTGTGTGTCTTGGTTACTGGAAGTACGCTGCAGTGTTCTTTGGGGTACATGTGACTTTTGATCAGTGGTTCTCTCATGATCTAGGCCCAGGTGTGGGAATGTCAGATCCTACACTTAACCTCTTTGGAGATTTCTTTCCAGGTGTTCGAGACTGTCCATTTTCCAGGCTGTTGCCATCGTATTTATCCACAGAGACCTTTAGGGGCATTCCTTTTCCTCCAGGCTCTCTCCTGAATTTATTGTTTATAGATTTGTGGTGATCGTGATTGTGACATTTGATTTACCACTGTCGTTTTGACTGACATTCCTTCAGCAATTAGGGATCCTTAGCACCTTGTTCCGGAGAAGGCAATGGCACCCCACTCCAGTACTCTTGCCTGGGAAATCCCATGGGTGGAGGAGCCTGGTGGGCTGCAGTCCATGGGGTCGCTAAGAGTCAGACACAACTGAGCAACTTCACTTTCTCTTTTCACCTTCATGCATTGGAGAAGGACATGGCAACCCATTCCAGTATTCTTGCCTGGAGAATCCCAGGGACGGGGGAGCCTGGCGGGCTGCCGTCTATGGGGTCGCACAGAGTCGGACACGACTGAAGCGACTTAGCAGCAGCAGCAGCACCTTGTTCTGCTGTGGAGGTTTTTTTTTTCCTTAATGGGTGTCAGGACAACTTGCCTCTGACAACTGGGTTCCTGAAAGTTGGGTGTGTTTGGAAATGATTTTTCCAGTACTGTCCCAGGACATTTTCTCAGGGCATCTGTCATTAACATAACCCCAGTCCTTGTGATGGAGAAGGCAGTGGCACTCCAATCAGTGGTACTCTTGCCTGGAAAATCCCATGGATGGAGGAGCCTGGTAGGCTGCAGTCCATGGGGTCACTAAGAGTTGGACATGACTGAGCGACTTCACTTTCACTTTTCACTTTCATGCATTGGAGAAGGAAATGGCAGCCCACTCCCGTGTTCTTGCCTGGAGCATTCCAGGGACGGGGGAGCCTGGTGGGCTGCCATCTATGGGGTCACACAGAGTCAGACATCACTGAAGTGATTTAGCAGCAGCAGTCCTTGTGAACTGAGGTGCCAGTGAACTCTGGAGATAAAATAGTAGTTACTGAAATTGTCCAAAAGACGACAGCGCTATTCAGGCCTCCTTTTGGTTCCTGGAGTAACCAAAGCCTTAGAGAAGCCTTGGTTTCCTGGGAAGAGAAATAGAGTGGAATGTGCCTGAGCAAACATGAAAAGGCTTGAGTCTCAGGACTTTTTCCCTCTAAAGCATCACACAAACACCTGGTCCAGGCTAATCCCTTCAGGGTCCACAGCACACTGCTGAGGGTGCTTGGGTGCTAGGAGGCTGCACTGTTAGGAATTAGCCTTGAGCTGGGAACTCCAGCATCATGCAAGGACTAGGCTTGCTGAGCCTTGCCTGCAATTGCTTGAGGCCTTGATGCCACTCACAACCCTGACCCCAGCCAGAATGTAGGAGACAGTAGACATTTCAATAGGGTTCAACACAGGGCACCTGGCTAGGCTGTGTCGACCACCCCCAGAGCCAAAGTGGGACCCAAGCCTCCTCAGCCTCCAGTGATGGGATAGCATCCCGTGTCAGGGAGGTTGGAGATCATAGAAAAGGCACTGATTTACTTACCTTTCTTTAACATCTTGTCGATGCTGCAGCACAGCATTGTCAATTTGCCATGTTGTGACCACTGTCAGTGGACATCATGGGATTCAGGTATCACGTATCTATGAGGTATGCCTATGGCTGTTTGGATTTTTGCCATAGAATAATGAACAGAGTGCTGAGCATAGGGGTCTTTGAAATTATCCATCTCAGATACACTTTTCTGTGGATACAAAGAAGGAAGATAGTTAATCTTTGTGTTATATCTCTTCGAGAAAGAGATTTCTGTGTATAGGTTCGAGATACATATTTCTGTGTATACGTGGAAGGAAGAAGGAAGAGTATCATCTTTGTGGATTATCTTCTGCAGATATACCTTTCCTGTCTGTGTAGGTACAGACCTCCTATTTCATTCACAACCCTTCAGTTCAGCTCAATAAAGGACAGAAATGGTATGGACCTAACAGAAGCAGAAGATATTAAGAAGAGGCGGCAGGAATAGACAGAAGAACTGTACAAAAAAGATCTTCACAACCCAGATAACCACAATGGTGTGATCACTTACCTAGAGCCAGACATCCTGGAATGTGAAGTCAAGTGGGCCTTAGAAAGCATCACTACGAACAAAGCTAGTGGAGGTGATGGAATTCCAGTTGAGCTGTTTCAAATCCTGAAAGATGATGCTGTGAAAGTGCTCCACACAACGTACCAGCAGATTTGGAAAACTCACAATGGCCACAGGACTGGAAAAGGTCATTTTTCATTCCAATCCCAAAGAAAAGCAATGCAAAAGAATGCTCAAACTACCGCACAATTGTACTCATCTCACACGCTAGTAAAGTAATGCTCAAAATTCTCCAAGCCAGGCTTCAGCAATATGTGAACTATGAACTTCCAGATGTTCAAGCTGGTTTTAGAAATGGCAGAGGAACCAGAGATCAAATTGCCAACATCCGCTGGATCATCGAAAAAGCAAGAGAGTTCCAGAAAAACATCTATTTCTGCTTTATTGACTATGCCAAAGCCTTTGACTGTGTGGATCACAATAAGCTGTGGAAAATTCTGAAAGAGATGGGAATGCCAGACCACTTGACCTGCCTCTTGAGAAACCTGTATGCAGATCAAGAAGCTACAGTTAGAACTGGACATGGAACAACAGACTGGTTCCAAACAGGAAAAGGAGTACGTCAAGGTTGTATACTGTCACCCTACCTATTTAACTTATATGCAGAGTACATCATGAGAAACACTGGGCTGGAAGGAAGCACAAGTGGGAATCAAGACTGCTGGGAAAAATATCAATAACCTCAGATATGCAGATGACACCACCCTTATGGCAGAAAGTGAAGAGGAACTAAAAAGCCTCTTGATGAAAGTGAAAGAGGAGAGTGAAAAAGTTGGCTTAAAGCTCAACATTCAGAAAACGAAGATCATGGCATCTGGTCCCATCACTTCATGGGAAATAGATGGGGAAACAGTGGAAACAGTGTCAGACTTTATTTTTGGGGGCTCCAAAATCACTGCAGATGGTGACTGCAGCCATGAAATTAAAAGACGCTTACTCCTTGGAAGAAAAGTTATGACCAACCTAGATAGCATATTCAAAAGCAGAGACACTACTTTGCCAACAAAGGTCCATCTAGTCAAGGCTATGGTTTTTCCTGTGGTCATGTATGGATGTGAGAGTTGGACTGTGAAGAAGGCTGAGCGCTGAAGAATTGATGCTTTTGAACTGTGGTGTTGGAGAAGACTCTTGAGGGTCCCTTGGACTGCAAGGATATCCAACCAGTCCATCCTAAAGGAGATCAGTCCTTGGTGTTCACTGAAGGACTGATTTGATTGAAGCTGAAACTCCAATACTTTGGCCACTTCATGCAAAGAGTTGACTCATTGGAAAAGACCCTAATGCTGGGATGGATTGGGGGCAGGAGGAGAAGGGGACGACAGAGGATGAGATTGCTGGATGGAATCACCAACTCGGTAGACATGAGTTTGAGTGAACTCCGGGAGTTGGTGATGGACACGGAGGCCTGGCGTGCTGCGATTCATGGGGTCGCAAAGAGTCGGACATGACTGAGCAATGAACTAACTGATGTCTGACTTTGAATCCTCAGAGTCTCTTTTTGGGTTGCAAATCTGTCGACTTGCATGTCTATTTTTATTTTGCCTGGAATGTACCTCATATACCATAGTCTTCCTCTGCTTCATTCCCCTTAGTGTATGATCCTTCAAGGTCTATCCCTGTAGCTCCCAGGGTCCTAATTCCCTAATTTCAGTGGTGATTTTTAATGAGTGAGAAATAGTCTGCTGTATGTATCTTCACTTCTTGTTTAAGCTTTAACTTCTTGGAGATTTTGGCGGTTGGTGCCTCAGCTACTGGAAGTCGTGCTGGAGGTCTGTTGTGGTGCTTGTGCCTTTTGATTGATGGTTTTCTCAGGATACAGGCCAAAGTGGGGGGATGTTGGATTCTCAGCTTAGCAGGACTTGATCGTTTTTTTTCTGGCATTCGGAGACTGGCATGATACTGGCTGCTACCAATGTATATTCCCACCGAGAGTTTAGGGCGATTTTTTCGCCCTCAGATTCCATCCCATATTTATTGTTGCAGATGTGTAACATTGGCCATTGTGAGTGGTGGGATTTGATTTCCCATATTTTTGATTGGCATTTCTGCAACAATTAGGAATGCTGAGCATCTTGTTTGGTGGGGGAGGTTTGTGTTTGTGTTTTTTCTTTTTTTTCCTTAAAGGATATGAGGGGAATTTAGCTTTGGGCATTGGCTTCCTGAAAGTCGGCTGTGTTTGGAATTTATTTCTCTAGTGCCAGCCATAGGCCATTTCCTGAGGGCAGCTGCTATTGTCCCTTGGGGGTATCTTTCTTTGCAGATATTTCTTCCTAGTTTGAGGGTTGTTGTTCTCCTTCGTTTAGGGTTTCCTTTGGTACACAAATGTTTTATGGTTAATTTGGTCCCCTTTTCTGCTTTGTGGTTTATTTTCCATTATTTTAAGAGGTGGATCCACAAATAATTTGCTGCCTGTATTTTAAATCATGTCCTGTTTATATTTTTTCTCAATAATTTCATAGTATCTGTCTTTGCATTTAGGTACTTATACAATTTGGGGTTTATGTATAGTGTTAAGGAGTTTTCTGATTTCATTCTCCTCATGGTTGAAGGAAGCCTCACAGAGTCCCTCATAAAGACTGTTACCAATTTCCATCCCAAGCATGGGTGGAGGAGTGTTCCTTTTATCTCCACACCCTCTCCAGCACTTATTGTTTGTACAGATTTTGACAGTTGTCATTCTGACTGGTGTGATATGATACCTTGGCATAGTTTAGATTTGCTTTTCTCTCATGTTTAGCAATGTTGACATCATTTCGTTAAGATTTTTTTTAAAAGGGTGTGAGTTAAATTTACACCTTAAAATTGGCTTCTTTAATGCCTGCCTTGTTTTCGATTCCTTTTCGATGATAACCCCTAGGGCCTTTCCTTAGGGCAGCTGTCTTTTATTAGCCTCTTGGATCCTTGTGAATACTGAATGCCCAGCAGCACAACTCTCCTTAGTGTTCTTACAGAACATGGCCACACGGTGGCAGCACTACATCATGCCACACTATTTTTTCCCCCTATTTCCTTGTTATTTCCTATTGGAATAGAGTGGATTTCAGATATTGTGTACGTTTCAGGTGTACAAGAACTCTATTCAGTTATACATAGACATTTATCTATTCAGTCTAGCGTTCTTTTCTGCATATGGGTGATTACAGTGTGTTCAATAAACTTCTCTGTGCTATTCAGTAGGTACTTTTTTATCAACTACTTGATGTATATTAATGTGTATATGTTAATTCTAGTCTCTTAATTTATCCCAAATGTACCTGGATGTTGGGGGCTCTCCAGACAGTCCCCAACCAGGTCCTTTTAGGAGGCACACTGCCAGCTACATGCTCCCAGCTTCCTCAGCCCCAGGACATTCCAGCCTCGGGAACCAAACCAGTCAGGCTCCAGGGATGTGACCCCAGCCCAGCTCAGTATGTCCTGAGAACAGAGTCAGAATGTCTTTTTTGTTCTGTTTTCGTCCCATCATTTGACTGGAGTATACAGTGAGTTACAATCCTCTGGGTGTTTTGTTTTTTCCTTTTCCTTCTACTACAACTTGTTCCATTTCTACATGGATGTATATATGATTTGTTGGGGTTTTTTTCTTTACAGTTATTACAGAGCATGCAGTAGTTTCCTTGTGTTACACAGTGGGTCCTTGTCACTTATTTTATCAACAGTAGTGTGATACTCCATGCCCCACACATTTGTATCTTGGTGACCGGAAGTTTCCATTCTAAGTCATCTCGGGCAATAGGCTCATTTGTATCCAACTTTAGTTTATACCTAGAAGTGATATCATAGTGTCAGGGGAGTGTAATATCAGTTCTGTCTCAACAAAAATTTGAAGCGATAGAAGTTAAAGCCCTCAATGTGACACAGCTCTCAGACCGTGTTATAGATCTTGGACAGATCAGTGTTACAGCTCTGTGTTACAGCTCACTTTTATTTAGAAAATAACAGGAAAATACATCCTAGAGGCGTTGGGGCATGCCGACCCAAAAACTCAAAAAGAGAGAGCCCTGGCCCTTTGGCTCCTCTTTTTCTATGTTTTTTCCTCCCCCCAGGCCTGCCCTATGTAAACTGGGCCAGCCAGGAGTGCTGTTTGTCCCACCTGAGGTCCTCACTCTGGTCCTCTGACCTTCCTTTGTTCTATTTGCGTGGGCTTTTCCCTTCCTTGTCTTTTAGCCACCGCCATTCTGGACTCCTGTCTCCTATTCTACCTACCTAACAATAGGGTACTTGTCTGTCCTTGTCTCCCTTACTTCACTTGGGATGATTCTCTCTCTTTCCTGAAGCTGGACTTGGCATTATTTCTTACTTATCATGGTTGGAAATATTGCATTGTGCACATGTGCCCCATCCTCTGTTTCCATTCATGTGCTTCTGTAATTAGCTTGCTTCCCTATCTTGGTTGTTGTACCTCATGAGGTGAAAATCATATGGTTACCTGTCTCTGTTAAAATTTTGGTTGTCATGACCCAGCTGCCTGGACCCCAGCACAGTCCAGATATGAGACCCAAGCCTGCTCAGGCTCCAGGAATGGGAGAGCAGCCCAAGTCAGGGAGGCTGGAAGGAATAAAATAGCCATTACTTTTCTTTCCCTTTCTTTTCTTTAATTTCATGCCAATGCTCTTTTGAAATATAGCCAACCTGCAGTTTTGCGCTTCTCAGTGTACAGCCAACTGATTAAGTTATGAAATATACAGCATATTTGTACTCTTTTTATTCTTTTGACATATACTATTGAACAAGGTTGAGTAAAATTCTCTGTGCTGAACTTGTAGAGTATCTATTACAGCTACAGATTTGTATATTGGAGAAAAATATTTCTGTGAATATGTGCATGAAAGGAAGGCAGAGGAAGGAAGGAGTTAATCCTTGTGGATTATCTAAATCAGATATACCTTTGTGTTTGAATCTCGGAGTGTCTTTTCATGCTGTAATTTGCTTCCCCTGTATCTCTCTTTTTCCTAGAAAGGACATCATCTGCTCTTCACTGTTGTTGACTTCACTTAGTGTATGATCTTTGAAGGTCCATCCTTGTGGGAAACACTGGCATAATTTTATAATTTCAGGGGTGGTTTTTTATGTCTGAGTAATAGCCTATTGTATATGTGTACCACATTTCTTGAAGATTTAACCTGTCAATGGACTTCTTCTTGGATCTGTATCTTGAGTATTGGAAGTAGCACTGCAGTGAAGGTTGAGGTACATATGTGTGTCATTTTGATGTTTTTTTCATAATATAGGCCAGGTGTGGGTATTAAAATCTTAGGTTTAGCTCTCTTGAAGTTTTGTTCTGGCCTGTGGAGGCTGTCCCTTCAAAGGGCTGTTTCCAATGTCTATTCCCATAGAGCCTATAGGGGTATTCCATCACCTCCCTGCTTTCTCCCCCCTATTAACTGTTTGCAGACAGGATAGCCATTCTGTCAGATGGAATATGATTTCTTGTTGTCATTCTGATTGGCATTCCTCCTGTAATAATTAGGGATACTGAGCATCTTGTCCTGTGGCGTTTTGAGTTTTTTTTTCCTTAAAGGGTGTGGGGAAATTTTACCTGTTGCAACTGGCTTCTTGAAATTTGGCTGGAATTTATATCTGCCAAATTCACTGCAGGACGTTGCTTGAGGGCAGTGGTCATTAACAGCCCCCCAGGCGACCCACTCCAGTACTCTTGCCTGGAAAATCCCATGGACAAAGGAGCCTGGTAGGCTACAGTTCATGGGGTTGCTAAGAGTCAGACATGACTAAGCGACTTCACTTTGACTTTTCACTTTCATGCATTGGAGAAGGAAATGGCAACCCACTCCAGTGTTCTTGCCTGGAGAATCCCAGGGATGGGGGAGCCTGGTGGGCTGCTGTCTATGGGGTCACACAGAGTTGGACACGACTGACGTGACTTGGAAGCAGCAGGCCTTGTAAATTGGAGTGGAGATTCCAGTAAGCACTGGTGGTCAGGCTGCAGTTACAGGAAATGACCACAACTCTGGTTGAAGCAACCAGAGCCTTAGGACTAGTTGGCTTCCTGGGCTGTGAATTAGAGTGGAATGTGCCTGAGCAAACACCTAAGGGCTTAAATATCACTACTTCTTTCCCTCAAAGCTTTACCCTTCCTCTCCAGACTCATGCCTGCCTGGGGCACCACTCCCCGCTGAGGTGCCCAGGAGGCTGCACCCTCAGGAAGGAGCCCTCAGCTGGGGTCCCAGCGCCAGGGCCCTGGATACATGGTGACTTTACCCTGGTCCTCAAGGCCAGAGGGTCAGGCCACCATCGTTGGGGTGCACTAGGGATTCTGGTCCCAGCCAGAGAAAACTCAACAGTAGAGGTTTAAGAGAGGTCTCAATGCAGGGCACCCTGCCTGGCTGTGTCAGCCCCACCCTAGTCCAGCTCTGGGACTCAAGCCTACTCAGGTTCTACAGATCAGATAGCATCCCAAGTCAGGAAGGTTGGAGGGAATAAACTAGGTATTACCTTTCTTTCCTTTAATCGCAAGCTGATGGTATATGGAAGCATAGTTGATTTGCAGTTTTGTGCTCATCCTCAGTGTACATTGGACTCAGTTATGACATATACATGTAGCATCTTTGTACTTAAAATTTTTTTGCCATAGAGGTTATTGAACAAGGTGGAGTAAATTTCTCAGTGCTGAAAATCAAATCCTTGTGGAGTATCTACTAGAGATATAGATATTTTGTACATGTGCAAGAAATGAAGGAAAGAGATAGTCCTTTTGGATTATCTGTTACAGCTATAGCTTTCTATGTGTATGTTAGAGATAAAGATTTCTTTGTATATGTGCATGGGAGGAAAGAAAGAAAAGGGAGGAGGAAGACAGGAGATAATCCTTGTGAATTACCTAGTAAAGATTTCTGAAGGTATGTTAGAGATACAGATTTCAGTGCACATGTGGAAGGGAGGAAGGAAAGAGAACTCTTGTGGATTAGGTATTACAGATACTGATTTCTGTCTATACATTACTACCGACCTCCTAATTCTCATCTGGCCCATTCCTTTCGTTTTTTGTTTGTTTTTCCAAAAGCTTTGTGTTTGAAAGTTAGGGTCTCCCCTGTGGTAAATTACTTCCCCTGTATGTCTTCTTTTTGTGGAGAAGGGGCATCATCTGTTATGTTTTTTCTATGTTGCTGACTGCACTACATATATGATCCTCTAACATCCATCCTTGTTTGGACCAGTGGCATAATTTCATGGCAGTTTTTCATGTCTGAGGAAAAGCCTAAGGTATATATGTACCACATTTCTTTAAGATTTAATTTTTCAATGGAACATTTCTTTGGTCTGTCTTGGCTATTGGAAGTAGCATTGCAGTGAACATTGGGGTACAAGTGTCATTTTAACGGTGGTCTTTTTGTAATATAGGCTCAAGTGTGGGTATTAAAATCCTAAACTTAGCTCTGTGAAATTTTTCATTGTCGTCTGTGGAGGCTGACCTTTCTAGGGGCTGTTGCCAATATCCATTCTCATGAAGCATATAGAAGGTTCCTTTATTTCCCAGCTTTCTCCCCCACTTACTGTTTGCATACAGTCAGGGTGGCTATTCTGTCAGAGGGTTTTTGGTTACTTGTTGTCATTTTGATTGGGATTCCTATATAATCATAGGATGATTGAGTGTCTTGTCCTGGGCCATTTGGGGTCTTTTACTTTTTTTTTTTTTTGAAGTGTGTGAGAAAAATTTTATCTGTTCCAATTGGCTGCTTTACAGTCGGTTGTGTTTGGAATTTATTTCTACAATACTGGCCGCAGGACTTTTCCTGAGGCCCTACAAGTCTTGTGAGTTGGAGGTGATAGGAAGCAAACATGGTCAACATGTAGTTACAGAAAGTGTCCACAAGGCGGCAGCACTTATGCTCAACTGTGATTCGACATGCAACCAGAGCCTTCGTGGGCTCTGAATTAGAGTGGAAATGTGCCTGAGCACTGTATAATCATAAGGGATTTGACTTAGGTCACTCATTGCACACGCTAGTAAAGCAATGCTCAAAATTCTCCAAGCCAGCCTTCAGCAATACGTGAACCGTGAACTCCCTGATGTTCAAGCTGGTTTTAGAAAAGGCAGAGGAACCAGAGATCAAATCGCCAACATCCACTGGATCATGGAAAAAGCAAGAGAGTTCCAGAAAAACATCTACTTCTGCTTTATCAACTATGCCAAAGCCTTTGACTGTGTGGATCACAATAAACTGTGGAAAATTCTGAAAGAAATGGGAATACCAGACCACCTGACCTGCCTCTTGAGAAATCTATATGCAGGTCAGGAAGCAGCAGTTAGAACTGGACATGGAACAACAGACTGGTTCCAAATAGGAAAAGGAGTACGTCAAGGCTGTATATTGTCACCCTGCTTATTTAACTTCTATGCAGAGTACATCATGAGAAACGCTGGACTTGAAGAAACACAAGCTGGAATCAAGATTGCCGGGAGAAATATCAATAACCTCAGATATGCAGATGACACCACCCTTATGGCAGAAAGTGAAGAGGAGCTAAAAAGCCTCTTGATGAAAG
Source organism: Redunca redunca (assembly GCA_006410935.1). Lineage (NCBI taxonomy): Eukaryota > Metazoa > Chordata > Mammalia > Artiodactyla > Bovidae > Redunca > Redunca redunca. The sequence continues at coordinate 625,078 of SJYQ01000639.1, forward strand.
TGAAAGAGGAGAGTGAAAAAGTTGGCTTAAAGCTCAACATTCAGAAAACGAAGATCATGGCATCTGGTCCCATCACTTCATGGGAAATAGATGGGGAAACAGTGGAAACAGTGTCAGACTTTATTTTTGGGGGCTCCAAAATCACTGCAGATGGTGACTGCAGCCATGAAATTAAAAGACGCTTACTCCTTGGAAGAAAAGTTATGACCAACCTAGATAGCATATTGAAAAGCAGAGACATTACTTTGCCAACAAAGGTCCATCTAGTCAAGGCTATGGTTTTTCCTGTGGTCATGTATGGATGTGAGAGTTGGGCTGTGAAGAAGGCTGAGCGCCGAAGAATTGATGCTTTTGAACTGTGGTGTTGGAGAAGACTCTTAAGGGTCCCTTGGACTGCAAGGATATCCAACCAGTCCATTCTGAAGGAGATCAGCCCTGGGATTTCTTTAGAAGGAATGATGCTAAAGCTGAAACTCCAGTACTTTGGCCACCTCATGCGAAGAGTTGACTCATTGGAAAAGACTCTGATGCTGGGAGGGATTGGGGGCAGGAGGAGAAGGGACCCAGGATGAGATGGCTGGATGGCATCACGGACACGATGGACATGAGTCTGAGTGAACTCCGGGAGATGGTGATGGACAGGGAGGCCTGGCGTGCTGCGATTCATGGGGTCGCAAAGAGTCGGACACGACTGAGCGACTGAACTGAACTAATTTTTTTCCCTCAAAGCTCCACCCCTCCCCTCCAGACTCATGCCAACCTGGGGCACCGCTCCCTGCGGAGGGGCCTAGGAGGCTGCACACTCAGGAAGGAGGCTTCAGCTGGGGATGCCAGCACCAGGGGACCTGAATACTTGGTGACTTCATCTTGGTCCCCAGGCCTGACTGTCAAGCCACCATCTTTTGGGTGCACTCTGGATTCTGGTCATAGCCAGGGAAAACCAGGCAAAACAGGTTTAAGAAGTGTCTCATGAAGGGCACTCTGCTGGCCCCATTCCAGCCATGGGACTCAACATTACCCACATTCCAGGGATTGGAGTGGGCGTAAACTAGGCTTTTCATTCTTGTTCTTTTCTTTACTCTCATGCTGATGCTATTTTGAAGTATAGCTGATTTGCCTTTTTGTGCTTGTCCCCAGTGCCCAATGGACTGATTTAGTTATGACATATACATGGAGCATAATTGTACGTTTTTAGATTCTTTTGCCATAGAGGTTATTGAACAAGGTTGAGTAAAGTTCTCCGTGCTGAACATCAGTTCCGTGTGGAATATCTATTAGAGATAAGATTGTTTTATACATGTGCAAGGAACCAAGGAAGGAAAGAGTCCTTGTGGATTATCCATTATAGCTACAGATTTCTATGTATATGTTAGAGATATGCATATATTCCTGCATATTTGTGTATGGTAGGAAGGAAAGAGGCTGGACATAAACCTTGTAGATTACCTAATACAGATACATATTTCTGTATGTTAGAGATAGAGTTTAGTGCTTATGTAGAAGGAATGAAGGAAGGAGATAATTTTTCCAGATTATCTATTACAACTACAGACTTCTGTCTATATGTTAGTACCGACCTCCTGGTTCATCCCTGGCCCTTTCCTTTTTTATTTTTTTAATTCTTTGTGTTTGAATCTCAGAGTCTCTTTTTATATTGTAAAATACTTCCTGTGGATCTTTTTTAAATTTTACCTAGAAGGACATCATCTGCTATTTTCTTCCTCTGTTGCTGATTCTGCTTAGTTTATGATCCTCCTAGGTTCTTCCTCACAGGAACCATTGGCGTAATTTCATGGGGCTTGAGTCTGAGTAATAGCCCATTGTATATATGTACAAAATTTCTTTAAGATTTAATCTGTCGATGGAATGTTTCTTTGGTCTGTGTCTTGGCTATTGGAAGTAGCCCTGCAGTGATTGTTGGGGTGCATGTGTCATTTGAATGATGGATTTTCATAATATAGGCCCAGGTGTGGGTATTAAAATCCTAGGCTCAGCGCTCTCGAAATTTTTCATTGTTGCCTATGGAGGCTGTCCTTTCTAGAGCCTGTTGCCAATATCCATTCATTCCCATGGAGTGTGAAATGGGATTCCATCATCTCTCAGCTCTCTTCCCCCATTTACTGTTTGCATACAGTTAGGATACCATTCTCTCAGATGGAATTTGATTGCTTGTTGTCATTTTAATTGGTATTCCTCCTGTAATAAATAGGGATGTTGAATATCTTGTCCCATGACCATTTGGTGTTTTTTCCTTTTTTTTTCCCTAAAGGGTGTGAGGAAACCTGTCACAGTTGGCTTCTTGAAAGTCAGTTGTGTTTGGAATTTATGTCTGCAATATCTACCGTAGGGCCTTTTCTGACGGCAGCTATCATTAACAGCCCCTTGCACCTTGTGAACTGAAGATGCCAGTAAGCACCTGTGGTCAAGTTGTAGTTATAGAAAATGTCCATAAGGTGGCAGTGCTTCTTCATGCCCAACTCTGGTTCCATGTGCAAGCAGAGTCAGGCAAAGAAGGCTTCCTGGACAGTGAATTAAGAGTGGAATGTGCCTGAGCAAACACTCAAGGGCCTGTGTCTTACTACTACTTCTCCCTGAAACTTCACCCCTCCCCTCTAGACTCATTCTTACCTGGGGCACCGCTCCCTGCTGAGGTAGGTGCCTAGGAGACTGAACTCTCAGGAAGGAGGCTTGAACTGGGGGCACCAGCACCAACAGACCTGGAATCTAGATTACTTTTCCACGGTTTGAGGCCAGATGGTCGACCATCCTTTTGTTGTACTAGGGACTCTGGTCCCAGTCATAGCAAACCAGACAGTACTCAGTTAAGGACACCCAGCCCAGCTGTTTGACACTTCAAGGCAGTCATGGGTTCCCAGGCTGCTCAGACTCCAGGAATGGGGTAGCAGCCCGTCAGGGAGGTGGAAGGAAATGAACTAGGCTGTGACTTCCTTTCCTTTTCTTTAATGCCAATGCTATATGGGAATATAGTTGATTTGTCATTTTCTGCTTGTCATCAGTATATAACCGCCTGATTCTGTTATGATATATGAATATATACAGCATATCTGTTCTTTTTTGGATTGTTTTGCCCTAGACGTTACTGCAGAATTTCGAGCAAAGTTCCCTGTGCTGAACATCAGGTGTTTGTGGAGTATCTGTTAGATATACAGATTTCTGTGTAAATATGGAAAGAATGAAGGAAGGGGATAATCCTTGCAAACTGTCTATTAACAGATCAGATTTCTGGGTATATGTTAGAGATGCAGATTTTGTGTTTATGTGGAGGGAGGAGCAAGGAAGGATTATCTATTGAAGATACTGGTTTATGTGCATATGAGGAAGGAAGGAGGTAATCCTTGTGGATTTTCTATTATAGATACAGATTTCTATATATGTAGAGATACAGATTTCTTTGTATATGTGGAAGGAAGGAACGGAGGAGGGAAGGTAGGAGATACTGCTTGTGGATTATCTATTAAAGATACATATTCCTGTGTATATGTTTGTCCTGAATTTCTAATTCATCCCTGGCCCTTCACTTTTTTTGGTGGGGGGGAGGGGGGGCGGCACTTTGTTTGAGTGCTCAGTCTCTTTTTGTGTTGTAAATTAGTTCCTTTGCATCTCTTTTTTCATTTTGCATAGAAGGGAGACAGTATACTATTGTCTTTCCTTGACTGGCTGACTTGGTTAGTGTAAGATTCTTCAAGGTTCATCCCTGTGGCAACCTGGGGCATAGTTTCATAATTTCAGTGGCAGTTTTTCATAGTCCATAGTCCATTTTATCCAGGTACTGCATCTTCTTTAAGCTTTAATCTGTCAGTGGACATTGTCTGGGTCTGTGTTTTGCTATTTTAAGTAGGGCTGCAGTGAATGTTGTGGTGCATGTGTGTTTTTGAATGGTGGTATTTTGTATATAAGCCCATATGAGGGTATGTCAGATTCTAGGCTTAGTTTTTCTGAAGATCTTTTTCTAGCATGTGGAGGCTGTACTTTCTAGGGCTGTTGGCAATCTCCATTCCCACTGACTGTGTCGGGTAGGTTCCATCATTACCCAGCTATCTCCCACATGTATTGTTGCAGACTTGTGAGGATGGCCATTCTGACAGGTTGGATTTGATTTCTTGTTGTCATTTTGATTGGCATTTCTCTTGTAATATTAGGGATGCAGAGCATATTGTCCTGTGGCAGTTTGGGGTTTTTTATTCTTAAAGGAATGAGGAAAATTTACCTTTTGCCATTGGCTTCTTGAAAGTTGGTTGTGTTTGCAATTTATTTCTGCAGTATTCACTGCAGGACCTTTCCTGAGGGTGAGCGTGTCTATGTGCCAAGTCGCTTCAACCATGTCCAACTCTTTGTGACCCTATGAACCATAGACCACCAGTCTCCTCTGTCCATGGGATTCTCCAGGCAAGAATACTGGAGTGGGTTGCCATGCCCTCCTCCAGGGATCTTCCTGACCCGGGGACTGAGCCAGTGTCTTTATGTCTCCGGCACTGGCAGGCAGTTCTTTACCACTAGCGCCACCTGGGAAGCCCCAGTAGAATCATAAAAAGTCATTAACAACTCGCCTAGTCTACAGAAAGAGGTCAAGCTGTATCACCAGGGCAAACTGTTAAACCTCAGATGGAATGGTCACACTGAGGCCTGAGATGTGGGAAGGGTCAGTAGACATGGTGGTCTCACCATGTGCCCCCTTGGCAGTGACTATATTTTCTCAAGGAACAGCTTTTATTGGATGGTGGAACTTGGCCCCATCAAAACTAAGCCTTCCCTTTGAAGGGAGCAGTGCACATCTTTAAAACTGCTCAAAGATGCAAAACTGAGCCCATTGCCTAAAGTAACATGATAATGCATGTCCCTATCATTAGACTAGAAAGGAAATAACTAAATATTTAATAAATCCTTATCTGTAAGAGAACTGTCAAGTTGAGATGTCAAACCTAATTTATTTTACATCTGAAATTAAAGAATCATCCTAGAATGCTCCTCATTGTTAATTGAGAAATTTAAATCAAAACTTCAGTGAGGTACCACCTCAAAATGGTCAGAAAAGGCAATCATTTAAAAATCTCCAAATAACAAGTGTTGCGGAGGGTATGGAGAAAAGGGAGCCCTCCTACACGGTTGCTGGGAATGTAAATTGGTGCAGTCACTGTAGAGAACAGTATGGCGTTTCCTCAAAAATACTAAAAATAGAGTTACCATATGATCCAGCAATCCCACTTCTAGCCATATATCAAGACAAAGCTATAATTTGAAAAGATACATGAAGTATGTGCATACAAGCTGCGGATCTGACAAGAAGCCTTACTCTCACATCCTAGATATCAAATTTGTTTTCATATATTGTCTGCCATATTTAGTCTCTTGGTTCATACTCCATGTAACCACATACTGTCATAATTAAATCCAATTTTAATTTTAGCCTTATTTTTAGGATGTGGTTTCTCTCCAGCAGTGTAGAAAGATTCCATTTTCTCCAGGAGAGCACTTCTTCATGCCCAACTCTGGTTCCACCTGCAACCAGAACCTTAGGGGAGTCAGCTTCCTGGGTCCTGTATATGTGCATGAGGGAGACGAAACAGGCAGGCAGGCAGAGGAGAATCCTTGTAGATTAGCTAATAGAAATACATATTTCTGTGGGTAAGTTAGAGATAGTGGGGAAGGAAATGGCAACCCACTCCAGTAGTGTTTCCTGGGAAATCCCATGGGCAGAGGAGCCTGGTGGGCTACAGTCCACGGGATCACAAAGTGTCAGACATGACTAGCGACCAAACAACAACAAGCATGCTAGAGATACAGATTTTAGTGCATACATGAAAGGAAGGAAGGAGATAATCTTTGTGGTTTATCTATTACAGGTACAGATTTCTGTGTATGGTTAGTAGCAACTTCCTAATTCATCCCTGGTAGTTTCCTGTTATTTAATTTTGGCTGGGAGGAATCCTTTGTGTTATAATGTCAGACTCTCTCTTTGTGTTGTACATTACTTCCCTGTACCTCTTCATTAGTTTGCCTTGGAGGGCCATCATCTGTCACTTTCTTCATCCGTTGCTGGCTTCACTTAGTGTATGATGCTCCAAGTGCATCCTGTGGGGATCGCTGGCCTGATTTCATAATTTCAGTGGCAGTTTTTCAAGTCTGAGTAATAGCCCATTAATATACCACCTTTCTTTAAGATTTCATCTGTGGATGAACCTCTTCTCATGTCTGTCTCTTGGCATCTGGAGGTCCCACTGCAGTGAACATTGGGGTACATGAATCATTCTCAGTGATGGTTTCTCGTAACAGAGGCCCAAGTGTGGATTTTAAATTCCTAGGCTTAGCTCTCTCGAAATTTTTAGTTCTGGCCTGCAGAGGCTGTCCTTTTCTAGGGGCTGTTGCCAATGTCCATTCCCACGGCACTTGGGAGTTTCCATCATCTCCCTGCTCTCTCCACCACTTACCACTTGCCGACAGTCAGGATGGTCGTTCTGTCAGATGGGATTTGATTTCCATTCCTCCTGTCATAATTACGGTTGCTGAGCATCTTGTCTTCTGGCTGACTGGATTTTTTTTTTCCTTAAAGGGTATGAGGAGAATTTACCTTTTGCCATTGGCTTGTTGAAAGTTGCCTGTTTTTGGAATTTATTTCTGCAAAACCTGCTGAAAGACCTTTCTTGAGGGCAGCCGTTGCTAAGGGCACCAGAGGCCTTGTGAATTGAAAGTGCAGATAATTGAAAGTGCAGATAGAACCAGAATCACGTTGTAGTTAAAGGAAATGTCCACAGGCGGCAGCACTTCATGCCCAACTCCAGTTCCACCTGCAGCCAGAACCTTAGGAGAGTAGGCTTCCTGGGCCATGAATTCCAGTGGAATATGACTGAGCAAACACCCAAGGGCTTATGCCTCACTACTTCTTACCCATAAAACTTTACCCCTCCCCTGAAGACTCATGCCTACCTGGGGCACCACTCCCTGGGGAGGTGCCTAGGAAGCTGCACCCTCAGGAAGGATGCTTCAGCTGGCATCCCCAATGCCCAGTCTCTGGATACTTGGTGACTTTACCCTGTATCCTCGAGGCCAGAGGGTCAGGCCACCATTGTTGGGGTGCACTAGGGATTCTGGTCCCAGCCAGAAAAAAAAGCAGTACAGGTTTAAGAGGCATCTCTATGAAGGGCACTCTGCCGGGCCATGTCGACCCCACCACAGGCCAGCCCTGGGACTCAAGTTTCCTAATGGTTCAGGGATGGGATAAGAGCCCAAGTCTCAGAGGTCAGAGGAAATAAAGTAGGCATTACTCGTTTTTTCCTTTCCTCTTCCTTAGTCTCCTGCCGATGCTATGCTGAAGTCTAGTCGATTTGCAGTTTTGTGCTTGTCCTCAGTGTACAATGAACTGATTCAGTTATGACAGATATATTCAGCATACGTGTAGTTGTTGTTTTGATTTTTTTCCATGGAGTTTATTGAACAAGGTCTGGTAAAGTTCTCTATTCTGATCATCAGTTCCCTGTGGACTATTAGAGATACAGATTGTACATGTGAAAGGAAGGAAGAAATCAAGGAAGGAAAGCCAGAGATAAGCCTTGTGGATTAGCTCATACAGTAGCAGATTTCTGGATATATGTTGGATATACAGATTTCAGTGATAGGAAGGAAGAATGGAGGAAGGATGGAGGAGGAGATAATCCTTGTGGATTATCTATTACAGAGATTTCCATGGATACATTAGTACTGACCTCCTAATCTATCCCTGGCTCTTTCCCTTTTTATTCCCCCCTCTTTGAAATTCTGGGTTTGCGTTTGCATCTCAGAGTGTCTATGTTGTAAATGACTTCCTCTTTTTTTCAATTTTTCCTTCCACAACATCTGCTATTTTCTTCCTTGTTGCTAATTTCTCTTAGAATACTTTCCACCAAGGTCTATCCCTATGGGGACCATTGGCCTAATTTCATAATTTCAGTGTTGGTTTTTCAAGTCCATTTTAATATATATTATAATAATAATATTAAAATAGCCCATTTTATATATGTACTACATTTGTTTAAGATTTTATCTGTCATTGGCCCTTATCTTGCTTGGGCCCTTATCTTGGGCAATTGGAGGTACCACTGCAGTGAACGCTGGGGCACATTTTTCATTTTGAATCATGGTTTTTTGTAAAATAGGCCCAGGTGTGGGTATTAGAATTCTAGGTTTAGCTGTCTTGAAATTTTTTCTTCTTGCCTGTGGAGGCTGTCCCTTCAGGGGGTTGTTGCCCATGTCTGTTCCTAGGGAACATGAAAACGGGTTCCTTCATTTTGTTGCAGGGAGAAAGCCAATTCTGACTCCATGTTGAAAACTTTTTGACTTGCTTTTCCTTCTTTACTTATTATAGTCGTACTCAATGGCTTGCCTGGAGGCCCCTATCCCCCTGCTTAACTATAAACTCAAGTGTCTGTTCCGCTCAGGGAGAGATACTTTGTCCCTGCCCGCCTGGAGATAGAAGAGATTAGCACCCCTTCTGAAGGCTTTTCATTCCCTTTTCAAGACTGAAGGCCTTCTCACTGTACTTCCTCACTACATCTCCCTCTCCTTCTGCCTTTTGACTTTACTCATTGCTTCTTTCTCTCTGATCTTTAAAACAACCTGGCATTTAATTTGAGACACTAGCCTGCCATACTTTCCATCTGCTGGCTTCCCAGTCAAAATCCCTTCCTTGCCTCAACACATCACCTCTGGGATTCATTGGCCTTTATCGTGTGGTGAGCAGAACGAGCTTGGACTCAGGAACAATTTGCCTTAGCCAGCCAGAAGCCTTGCTGCTTGTGGCTAGCCGGACCCAATCAGGGAATACTGGGGCAAGACCCTAGCAGCTACTGGGACCATTTGTTGTCCTGAAGTGGCACTGGCTAACCCCAGCACTTGGCAATTGAGACAAGGAACCGAAAAACTTCTAGAGTCCGGGGACTTAATTTCATTTGTAGGGTAAGTATATGCAATTTGATAGCTGCTTCAGCTAGTACAATGTTTTGTGTGTCCTTTTGTGTTAAAAGCTGATAGGCTCAATTTTGGAGGGTAAGTCGCTCCGGTGTGCACACGGGAACTTATTTTTCCCTCAATCTGGGCTTTTCCTTTATGGGATACACAAATTTTGTTGGGTACCTATTTGCAGAGAGGAGGTGTTGTTGGACTCTACTCTGAACCAGTTCATTGGGAACTAGTCCTCGTGGGGCATGACCACCCTAGTTGCAGTTAGCTCAACTGTAGGGTATAAATGGGCTTCCCTTGTGGCTCAGCTGGTAAAGAGTCCTCCTGCAATGTGGGAGACCTGGGTTTGACCCCTGGGTTGGAAAGATCCCCTGGAGAAGGGAAAGGCTACCCACTCCAGTATTCTGGCCTGGAGAATTCCATGAAGAGTTTGACATGACTGAGTGACTTTTACTTCATTTCACAGGGTAAATTTATTTACCTGATTTGGGAACTGGTCTAGTTGCAATGGATTCATTTGGGAGGAAACTCTTGTGGGGGTGGGCAGCCTAGTTAGAATAAGTTTATTTGCTTTATAGGGTATATTGATTTACCCAATCTGGGACTGGATGCATCAATGCTGAAATGTTTGTGCCAGTTTTATTGAAATCTGAGTCTTCTGTGTTTGGCGTTATACAGCTGATAAAAGTAGGAAAATTAGATATGTTAAGATCAGAAGAACAAAGTCCCTGAATGGCTCAGAATTAAACAGTCTGGCTTCATAGTCACCCACGAGCTGAGCATCTGCCTAGAGGCCTCATCTCCACACAAGCCGAGCATCTCTCCAGAGGCCCAATATACACACATGAGCTGAGCATCAGCCTAGAGGCGTTTAGATATACACAAGCTTAGCATCTGTTAGAGGCCTCAGAGACACAGGAGCTGAGCATCTGCCTGAAAGTGTAAATTGAAAGTGTAAGTCGCTCAGTCGTGTGCAACTCTTTGCGACCCCATGACCTATACAGTCCATGGACTTCTCTAGGCCAGAACACTGGAGTCGGTAGTCTTTCCCTTCTCCAAGGGATCCTTCCAACTCTGGTCTCCCACATTGCAGGTAGATTCTTTACCAACTGAGCTATCACGGAGCTACTGCCTAGCAGCCTCATAGACACATGCAAGCTGAGCGACTGCCCAGCTGCCCGACACACACGAGATGAGTATCTGACTAGAGGCCTCGTAAACATGTGAGCTGAGCGACTGCCTAGCAGCCCCATAGACACAGAGAAGCTGAGCATCTGCTTGGAGGCCTCACAGACACACATGAGCTGAGGGTCTGCCTAGAGGCCTCAGACACAAACGATCTGAACATCTGTCTAGAGTCCTCTAGAGAGAAACGAGCTGAGCATCTGTCTAGAGGCCTCCTAGTCGCACACGACCTGAGCATCAGCCTAGAGGCGTTTAGATATCCACAAGCTTAGCATCTGTTAGAGGCCTCAAAGACACACAGGAGCTGAGCATCAGTCAACCTAGAGGCCTCCTAAACCCATACAAGATGAAGTGCTGCCCCCTAGAGGTCATATCCTGTCACAGCTGCCCTCAGGAAAGGTCCTGCCACACACATTACAGAAATGAATTCCAAACACAGCCAACTTTCAAGAAGCCAATTTCAAAGGTCAATTTTTCTCATACCCTTTAAGGAAAAAAAAAAGAAAATAGAAAAAGAGAACCCAAATGGCCAAGGTCAAGATGCTAGTGTCCCAAATTATTATAGGACAGATGCTGATCAAAATGACAATAAGAAATCAAATCCCATCTAACCGAACAGCCATCCTAACTGTCTGCCAACAGTACATGGAGGAGAGAGCCAGGAATGATGGAATTCTCCTTCGTGTTCCCTGCAAACAGACATTGGCAACAGTTGCTTGAAGGGACAGCCTGCACAGGTCATAACAAAAAAATGTGAAAAGAACTAGGACTCTGATACCCACACCTGCACCTATATTATGTAAAACCATCATTCAAAATGACAATAGGTACCCCAACCTTCACTGCAGTGGTACCTCCAACTGCCAAGACACAGAACAAAGAAAAGGTCAACTGACAGATTAAATCTGAAAGAAATATGGTATCAAGGTGCTATTACTCAGACTTCAAATATCCCCATGGAAATAATGAAATTATGCCAAAGGTCCGAACAAAGATGGACCTTGGAGGAAAATACACTAAGTGATGTAAGTAATAGAGGAATAAAATAGTAGGTGATGTCCCTTGAGGGTGAAATTGAAAAAAAAGAAAAACAGGAAGTAATTTACAACAAAAAAAGTGACTGAGATACAAAGAATTTAAAAAAAAAAAGTGCCAGGGATGAATTAGGAGGTTGTTACTAACCTGTACACAGAAATCTGTAATAGATAATCCACAAGGATTATCTCCTTCCTTCCCCATATGCACTGAAATATATATCTCTAACGTTGTTTGGTTGCTAAGTTGTGTACAACACTGTGAACCCCATGGACTGTAGGCTGGCAGGCTCTTCTGCCCATTGCATTTCCCAGGAAAGTGTACTGGACTGAGCTGCCATTTCCTTCTCCAGGATCTGAACATACACACTGAAATTTGTATCAGTATTAGCTAGTACACAAAGAGTATCTTCCACCTTCCTTCCATGCACATATACAGAAAAATATGTCTTGAACATATACAATGAAATCTGTAGCTGTAATAGATAATCCACTAGGATTATCTTCTTCCCTTGTTCCTTGCACATGTACAAAGAAATTGTACCTCTAATGAATGTTCCATGGGGATCTGAGGTTCAGCAGAGAACTTTACTTGATGTTGTTCAATAACCTCAATGGCAAAAGAATCAATAAAGAGTATTAAAGCCTGTATGCGTATGTCACAGCTGAATCAACCAATTGTACCCTGTGGACAAGGACAGAACTGCAGATTGACTAGATTTCAACATAGAATTGCCATGAAATTAAAGGGAAGAATAGTAACACCTAGTGTATTCCCTTCGACTGCTTAATTTAGGATCCCATCCGTATCCTGGAACCTGCTAGGCTTGAGTTTCAGGGCTGGACTGGGGTGGTGTTGAGACAGCAGAGCAGGGTGTGCTTTGTAGGAGCCCTCTTAAACCTGTATTGTCTGGTTTGCCCTGGCTGGGGCCAGAATCCCTAGTGAACCCCAATCTTAATGGCCTGACCCTTTGTTGCTGGGGTCCCCAGCTGAAGCCGCCTTCCTGAAAGTGCAGCCTCCTTGGCATCTCATCAGGGACCAGTGCCCCAGGTAGGCATGAGGCTAGGAGGGAGGGAAGGGTGAAGCTTCAAAGGGGAAGAAGTTGTGAGACATAAGCCCTTGGGTGTTTCCTCATTCCCATTCCACTCCAATTCACAGCCCAGGTTCTAGTTGCAGGTAGAACCAGAGTTGGGTATGGAGAGGTGCTGCTGCCTTGTGGACATTTCCTGTAACAACAACTGACTGGCACCTCCAATTCAAAAAGCCTGTGGGGCAGTTAATGACAGCTACCCTCAAAAAGGACCTGCAGCAGGTACTGAAGAAATGAATTCCAAACACAACTGACTTTCAAGAAGCCAATTTCAAAGGTCAATTTTCTCACATCCTTTAAGAAAAAAAAAAAAGAACGAACCCAGACCACCACAGGACAAGATGCTCAGCATCCTGAATTATTACAGGAGTGATGCTGATCAAAAAGAAAACAAAAAATGAAATCCTGCCAGAATGGCCATCTTAACTGTCTGCAAATAGTACATGGAGGAGAGTCCTGGGAGATGATGGAACACCACCCCCCCGCAACATCATGGTCCCTAGGAACAGACATTGGCAACAACCCCTTGAAGGGACAGCCTGCACAGGCCAGAACCAAAAAAAGTCAAGAGAGCTAAAGCTAGGATTCTAATATGCACACCTGGGCCTACATTACAAAAAACTGTCATTCAAAATGACACATGAATCCCAACCTTCACTGCAGTGGTACCTCCAACTGCCAAGACACAGACCTAAGAAAAGGCCCACTGACAGTTTAAAGAAATGTGGTACATATATAGAAGTGGCTATTACTCAGACTTAAAATATTGCCACTGAAATAATGAAATTATGCCAATGGTCTCCACCAGGATGGACCCTGGAGGAAAGTACAGTAAGTGAAGTCAGCAACAGAAGAAAACAGCAGATGATGTTCCTTTGAGAAAGTCAATTCCCAGGCAGGCTGATAAGAAGTCCAGGGTCCCCGAGGAGGAGAAAGGGATCTGGGGTTCTCGAGGAGGAGGAAAGGACAAACTTTTTTCCTATATTCTGTATCCTGCTTGAGGATATATTTCTCCTTGCTGAAAACCTTCTAATCCTGTTATCTTGAAGAAAGTGAAAGTCACTCAGTCATGTCCAACTCTTTGCAACCCCAAAGTGAAAGTTGCTCATCATGTCCAACTCTTTGCAACCCCAAAGTGAAAGTTGCTCAGTCATGTCCGACTCTTTGCAACCCCATGGACTATATAGTCCATGGAATTCTCCAGGCCAGAATACTGGAGTAGGTAGCCTTTCCCTTCTCCAGGGGATCTTCCCAACCCAGGGATCAAACGCAGATCTCCCTCATTGCAGGTGGATTCTTTACCAGCTGAGCCACAAGGGAAGCCAAATGTATATAATGGGAGTGAGTCTAGTTAGATCTTTACAACCTTGAAACAGTCTTTTGATTTATTGTAATAACCAATTAAAAAGTATATAATTCCCTTGCTAAGACTAGGAATCGGGGCACCCTCCATCCCTCTTCTGATGTCTGTCAGAAGCTTTCTCTGTCCCTTTTCATACTTTAATAAAACTCTGCTACACAAAAGCTCTGAGTAATCAAGCCTTGTCACTGGCTCCAGATTGAATTCCTCTCCTCCAGAGGCCAAGAATCCCAGTGTTTTTCATAGCTCAGCAACAACCTATCACCTTGAGGGCAAAACTGAAAAAAGAAAAGAGCGAGATACAGAGAAAGTAACTTACAACATAAAAAGAAACTCTGAGATTCAAACACAACGAATTCCAAAAAAAAAAAAAAGCAAAGTGCCAGGGATGAATCAGGAGGTTGTTACTACCCTATACACAGAAATATATGTATCTGTAATAGTAATCCACAATGATTATCTCCTTCCTTCTACATATGTACTGAAGTGTGTATCTCTGTCATTGTCTTTTGGCCTCTAAGTCATGTCCAACACTTTGCAAATCCCATGGACTATAGCCCACCAGGCTCCTCTGCCCATAACATTTCCCAGGCAAGAATACTGGAGTGGGTTGCCTTTTCCTTCTCTGATATCTCTAACCTACCCACAGACATGTATGCCTATTAACTAATCCATAAGGATTATCTTTTGCCCTCCATACTTCCTTCCTTTGCTCCAGACACATCTACAGAAAAATATTTATCTCTAACATATACAATGAAATCTGTAGCTGTAACAGATAATCCACAAGGATTATTGCCTTTCTTTGCTCCTTGCATATGTACAAGGAAACGTACTTCTAATAAATGTCCCATAGGGATCTGATATTCAGCACAGTGAACTTTACTCAACCTTGTTCAATAACCTCAATGGCAAAAGAATCAACAAAAAAATACTAAAGCCTATTTGTTTATGTCATAGCTGAATCAGTCCATTTTACCCTGTGGACAAGGATAAAAGTGCAAACCAACTAGATATCAACATAGCATTGGCATGAAATTAAAGGAAAGAAAAGTAATGCCTTGTCTGTTCCCTGTGACTGGCTTGATTTAGGATTCTATCCAAATCCTGGAACCTGAGTAGGCTTGAGTTCCAGGGCTGGATTGGAGTGGGGTCAAGACTGCTGAGCAGGATGCCCATCGTGATAGCCCTCCTAAACCTGTATTGTCTGGTTTGCCCTGGCTGGGGCCAGAATCCCTAATGACCACAAGTCCTAATAGCAGGACCCGCTGACTTGGAGGAACATGGAAAATCACCCAGGTCTCCTGGTGCTGGGGTCCCCAGCTTAAGACTCCTTCCTGGGAGTACAGCCTCCTAGGCACCTCATCAGGGAGCAGTGCCCCAGGCAGGCATGAGGCTAGAGGGGAGGGAGGGGTGAAGCTTCATGGGGGGAGGAGTCCTGAGATACAAGCCCTTGGGTGTATCCATTCCACCCTAATTCACAGCCCAGGAAGCCGACTTTCCCTAAGGCTCTGGTTGCAGGTGGAACCAGAGTTGGGCATGAAGAGATGCTGCCGCCTTATGGACATTTCCTGTAACTACAATTTGCCCACCGGAGCTGCCTGGCACCTCCAATTCAAAAGGCCTGTGGGGCAGTGAATGACATCTGCGCTCAGGAAAGGTCCTGCCACAGGTATTGCAGAAATGAATTCCAAACACAACTGACTTTCAAGGAGCCAATTTCAGAGGTCAATTTAAAAGAACCCAAATGGCCACAGGACAAGAGCTGAGAGTCTTTCTATATGTCCACAGCCTCACACAAGTTGAGCAAGACCCTTGAGGCCTCTAGACAGACAGGAGCTGAGCGTCCACCTAGAGGCCTCATGGACACACAAGAGGAGCATCAGTCTTGAGCCCTCAAGATAGGCAGGAACTGAGTGTCTTCTACAAGCCTTATAGTCCAACTCAAGGTGAGGATCGGCTTAGAGGCCTCATACACACAAACATCTGAGCAAGAGGCTTGAGGCCTCTAGATAAATACGAGCTGAGTATCTGCCTGGAGGTCTCATAAACACAATGAGCTGAGCTTCTGACTAGATGCCTCGAGGACACACACAAGCTGAACGAGAGCCCTGAGGGCAGACATGAGCTGAGCATCTGCCTAGAAGCCTTACAGTCAAACATTTGCTCTGAGGCCACTTAGTCACGCACAAGCTGAGGGCCCACCTAGAGGCCTCAGACGCACACAAGCCAGCATCAGCCTTAAGGCCTCTAGAGAGACACGAGCTGAGCGTCTGCCTGGAGGTGTCATAGACACAAGAAGCTAAAAGTCTGCCTCAAGGCCTCGTGGTCACACGTGAGCTGAGCCTCTGCTTAGAGGCCTCATAGACACAATGAGCTGAGTGTCTACCTAGAGGCCTGTTCTTGCCTGGAGACTTCATGGAAAGAGGATCCCAGCGGGCTTCAGCCCTTGGGGTCCCACAGAGTCAGAATAGATACTTCAGAAGGACATAATGTTCAGCACAGGGAGCTTACTGGACCTTGTTTGATAACCTCTCTGGCAAATGATTGAAAAAAGAACAGATATGCGGTGTGTATATGCAGAACAGAATAAGCAGCCTGTATGCTGACAATAAGAACAAAACTGCAAATCAAATATAGGGCTACACTGTATCAGCACGAGGTTAAAGAACAGAAAAGAGTGATGCCTCTCTTATTCCCTCTGATCTCCCAGACATGTGCTGTTTGCCATACCTGGACCCTGAGCAGGCTTGGGGCCCATGACTGGACTGGAGAGGGGCTGACACAGTAGGGCCAGGTATCCTTAATTTTGAGCCCCCTCTTAAACCTGTACTATCTGGTTTTCCTTAGCTTAGGCTATGGACCATAGTGCATTGAAAGAGTGGTAACCTGAGCCTCTGACCACAAGAACTTTTGAAAAGTCACCTGGCCTCCAGGTCCCCTGGTGCTGGGGTCTCTAGCTGAAGCCTCTTTTCTGAGAGTGCAGCCTCCTAGGCATTTCAGCAGGGCGCAGTGCCCCAGGTTGGGATGAGTCTGAAGGGGAGGGGTGAAGCCTTAAGGTGAAGAAGTAGTGAGACACAAGGCATTGAGTGTGTCAGGAACATTGAGTGCTCAGGCGAGTTCCACTCTAATTCTCAGCCCAGGAAGCCAACTTTCCCAAAGGCTCAGTTTGCCTGAAGAATCAGAGTTGGACATGAAACAGTGCTGCTCCCTTATGGCCATTTTCTGTAATAACACCGTGAAGAGCTGTGCTCAGTTCAGTTCAGTTCAGTCACTCAGTCGTGTCCAACTCTGCAACCCCATGAATCACAGCACACCAGACCTCCCTGTCCATCACCATCTCCCAGAGTTCACTCAGACTCATGTCCATTGAGTCGATGATGCCATCCAGTCATCTCATCCTCTGTCGTCCCCTTCTCCTCCTGCCCCCAATCCCTCCCAGCATCAGAGTCTTTTCCAATGAGTCAATTCTTTGCATGAGGTGGCCAAAGTACTGGAGTTTCAGCTTTAGCATCATTCCTTCCAAAGAAAACCCAGGGCTGATCTCCTTTAGAATGGACTGGTTGGATCTCCTTGCAGTCCAAGGGACTCTCCAGAGTCTTCTCCAACGCCACAGTTGAAAAGCATCAATTCTTTGGCACTCAGCTTTCTTCACAGTCCAACCCTCACATTCATACATGACCACTGGAAAAACCATAGCCTTGACTAGATGGACCTTTGTTGGTAAAGTAATGTCTCTGCTTTTGAATATGCTATCTAGGTTGGTCATAACTTTTCTTCCAAGGAGAAAGTGTCTTTTAATTTCATGGCTGCAGTCACCATCTGCAGTGATTTTGGAGCCCCCAAAAATGAAGTCTGACACTGTTTCCACTGTTTCCCCATCTATTTCCCATGGAGTGATGGAACTGGATGCCATGATCTTCATTTTCTGAATGTTGAGCTTTAAGCCAACTTTTTCACTCTCCTCTTTCACTTTCATCAAGAGGCTTTTTAGTTCCTCTTCACTTTCTGCCATAAGGGTTGTGTCACCTGCATATCTGAGGTTATTGATATTTCTCCCGGCAATCTTGATTCCCACTTGTGCTTCCTTCCAGCCCAGCGTTTCTCATGATGTACTCTGCATATAAGTTAAATAAGCAGGGTGATAATATACAGCCTTGATGTACTCCTTTTCCTATTTGGAACCAGTCTGTTGTTCCATGTCTAGTTCTAAGTGTTGCTTCCTGACCTGCATATGCTACTAGACATTTAATATTCACAAGGATCTAGGTAGGGGCTGTAAAAAAAATAAACACATGCTCTCAAGAAGTGTCCTAGCGGTAATCATGAACAAAGAACTCAAAACAAGGCAGGCATTAAAGAAGCCAATTTCAAGATGTAAGCTTAACTTATACCCTTAAAAAAAAAAAAACCACATGAAATGATGTCAATATCACTAAACATTAAAGAAATGCAAATCTAAACTACAGCAAGGCATCACATCACACTGGTCAGAATGGCCATTACCAAGCATTCTACAAACAAAAAGTGCTGGAGAGGATGTGTAGACAAGGGAACCCTTTTCCACTGATGCTTGGGATGGAAATTGGTAACAGCCACTATGGAGGACACAGTAAGGGTTCCTTCAGACATGAAAATGAGAATGAAATTAGAAAACTTCCAAACACCATATACAAAATAAACTCCAAATAGTATCATATATCTAAAAGTAATGATGGATACTATGAAATTCTTGAGAAAAACATAAACAGGACATGATTTGACATAAAATGCAGCCAAGTTTGCTGTGATCTACCTCTCAGAATAGTGAAAAATAAACCACAAATCAGAAAATAGGCCTTATTAACCTTAAAACCATTTGTCTACCAAAGGAAACCCTAACCGTGAGACAAGCAGAATACTGGAGTGGGTTGCCATTTCCTTCTCCAGGGGATCTTCCCGACCCAGGGATCGAATCCAGGTCTCCCACATTGGAGGCAGACGCTTTAACCTCTGAGCCACCAGGGAAGCCCATGTCTGTAATACTACTGAACTGTATATTTTTAAAACATTAAATTTCATCTTCTGTATATTTTCTCACAATAAAAAAAGGACCAAAAAAAAAAGGATACAAATGAACTTCTTCACAAAAGAGAAACAGATTCAGACTTAGAAAAGAAACTTATGGTTACCAAAAAAAAAATGCGGAGGGGCAGGAAGTAATTAGCTGGTTCAGATCGATATATACACATTAAAACAGGGGCTACTGTTGTTTAGTCAGTCATGTCTGACTCTGTGTGACCTCAGGGACTGTAGCCTGCCAGGCTCCTCTGTCCATGGGATTTCCCAGGCAAGAGTACTGGAGTGGGCTGCCATTTCCTCCATCAGGGAGCTTTCTGACCCCGGGTTTGAACCCATGTCTCCTGCCCTGCAGGTGGATCTTTACCACTGAGCCAGCAGGGAAGCCACAACACAGGTGCTGAAGGGCCCTTAACAGTCTCAAGTCAGACGGGCTCTAAATGACACCTGCCCTCAAGAAATGTCCTGGGGAATCATTGCAGAAGAATTCCAAACAGGGCCAAGTTTCAAGAAGCCAGTTTCAAGAGATAAGTTGTATTCACAAGGTGTAAAATAATAAAAGCACATGGGAAGATACTCCACATCAATAATTATTAAATCAATGCCAATCAAAACTTCAATAAGCTATCACCTTACACTAGTCCCAGTGGCCATCATCAAAAATACCTGCAAAGAATAAATACTGTAGAGAACGTACAGAAAATGGAATCTTCCTGCAGCCTTGGTGGGACTGTAACTGGTGAAGCCACGATGGAAAACAGCATGGAGGTTCCTTTAAACATAGAGGTATCATGTGATCCTGCAATCCCATTCCTGGGTTTCAATCCAAAGAAAATCATCATTCAAAATGACACGTGCACCTTGATATTCAGGGCAGCACTATTTACAATAGCCCAAACATAAAACCCACCAAAATGATCACTGACACATATGAAATCATTATACATTTGTACACTAAAATACTACTCAGCCACAAAACAGAATGAAATAATCATATTGGCAGCAGTATGTCAAAGACAAAAAGGCAAACATCTTAAGATATCACATACAGGTGGGATCTATAAATTCATACCAATAAACTAATGCACAAAACAGAAACAGCCTGAGAAAACCAAATTCTGACTATCAAAAGAAAGTTAGAAAGGAAGGATAAATTAAGAATTTAGGATGAAAATATACACATGAATATATATCAAGTTGATAATGAAAAAGGACCTACTGACTAGAACAGGGAACTCTCCTGAATAAACTGTAATAGCCTATATGAGAAAAAAAACAGAAAAAGAATGTATGTACAGCCATGCATAACTGAATCGAGTTCATGTACACCTAAAAATAAACATTGGAAATCAACTCTACTCCAATATAAAATAACAATTCAATAACAAACTAAATTACCTGAGCTTGGTCTGTGGGAAACCAGACAGTCATGACCCTATGAATTAGCATGTGATATGCTATGATATTAATATGACACCACCAAAGGTTTTCACTCAGCAACACACAGAGCAGCAACCCAAAGGTGCCTGACCTCATGTGAATGCAACAAGGTGAAGAGAAGATAAAGGACCACAGGTTAATCAGGGCAACACCCTCAATTCAGACGTTGGGACTCTCCAAGGGGACAAAAAACACTGCAGGTAAAGAACAGATATGGTGTTTCCAGGTACAGGATCCTGACCCATGTGGATGGGGTGAGACCCACACAATCCCCAGACCCTGTACCTGGGGTTGCACGACCTTTGGTTAGGGCAGCATGTCTCTGCTGGTTGGGCCCCTAAAGTGAAACGAGTGAGTTTCTGTAAACTTTTGTGATGGTAGAAAGAAGTGTATGGTCAGTCTTCTCTCCCCACAACTTTCCCAGAGAAGTCCTCCTCTTCTCCCTTTCGTTCTATGTGAGAGTAACTGTTTTTAGAGCTGTCATGATGATGTTGAACACACTACCTTGGTTCTGGCAGGCTTGGTCCTTTCTTGTTCCACTGAGGTGTTGACAAAACACACGCCAGGCGCGGGGCTGGGAGACGAGGGCCAGGTCTGGTCTCTGACGAGGAGGAACGGTCAACTGGAAGGAGATCACAGCAGCAACTTCACTTGCTGCCCATTGGCTTTTCACCTGATCCATGTGCCCTGCAATCAATTCACCAGGTGAACCTGCCTCCCTTCCCGCCATGCTCGTGCTAGTGAATTGGAATAATTGCCAGGTAGCCACCTGAGGAGTCTCCAGGAGCCCCAGGGAGGGTGAACCTCATGGGAGTAAAGAAGAAAACAGACACAGGCCTGTATAAAGTGAATACCATAAAGCATTAATTCCTAAACACACGTGAAACTCTCATGTATTCTCCCCGTTTTTTTTAGCTTTGTATGTATGGTCTCCCCACACACATGATCCTGACCCATGGAGATAGGGTGAGACTCACATAGTCCTCAGACCACCCACCTGGGGTCACATGTCCCCACAGTCAGGACACCATGGCTGTGGTCAGTGGGCCCCCGATGTAAACAAGCCTGGTCCCTGGGGCCTGTGAGACCCTAGAAAGAAGTGTAGGGACCGTCTCCTCTCCCCACAATTGTCCCTGAGAAGCCAAGCCCCTCCTGTTTTCACTTTGGTTCTGTGTGATTTTTTTTACTGGTTTGAAAGCTCATGCTAGAGGTGAACACACTACCTTGGTCCTGACAGGCTCTGTTTTTCTTGTCCTGCTGAGGTGTTGAGAAAACAGGAGAGCTGGGCTGAGAGACGAGGGGCAGCTCTGTTCTCTTCGGAGGAGAGAGTCGACTGGAAGCAGGTCACAGCAGCAGCCTCACCTGCTGCCCACTGACTTTTTGCCCGATCCCTGTGCCCTGGAATCAATTCACCAGGTGAACCTGCCTCCCTCTTAAACCTAAATGTGCTGGAACATTGGAATAATTACTAGTTAGTCCACCTGAGTCTCAAGGAGCCCCAGGGAAGGTGAATCTGGCAGGGAGAAAGACTACGAATCCTACCACAACACTGACCCCTGGGAGGGCCATGGAACCCCACTCAGAGAAGAACACGGTTACCCAGAGAAGCCCGTCTCAGCTCCAGACCCTAGACATCTGAGCACTGACATTCAGACGCAGGCATGGAGTTTTCCAGGACAGAGGCCAGGCCGGGTCCCTACCCAGCTCTCCATGTCCTAGTGCAGAGTACAAGGTCAGGCCTAAATGTTCTCACTGCAGAAAGCACACGGTCTCGTCTAAACATCAGTGTAGACAAGACTTGGGGAGGTCTAAACCTACCATGTAGACGGAACTTGGTTGAGTTCAAACTAGTCTAGGGCTGGTCTCCCAGGAGGCACAGGTCACACACATGCAGGGTCTCTCACCATTGGACGGGACCCACCCTCCTATGGGAGCAAGAATGTAGATTTCTTGAAAAAGAAATCATCACTGGGCCCCACACTTCACCCACATCAGGAAACTGAAAGAATCTGTGTCATTAAACATTTCAACAGGCAAAACAACAATGTTACCAGTTTCTCTGGCCATGATGGTCTGGTGCAGGGGAGATCCAGGAACTTCTCAGAGTGCAGCCCAGTGTCCTGTAAAGACAAACCGGAAGTGGCCTGATTTCAGTATCCCAGGCTTCCAGCAGGAGGTGACCACACTGGAAATATTCTGGAAAAATACATTCTTTATCAGTATAAAAATATATTGTTGAAATTGCAAGCATATTAACTATTATTTGCAAACCTAAAATATTCTTATAATCTTGCTCTTTGTGAACCCTGATCTTTGCGGTTTCTATTGTTTCCTTTGGCTCAGATTTTCTAGGTAGAAGCAAGCCATCATTTCAAACTACTTTCATCTAATTCTGTTATTTATTATATGAATGAAGAATCACACTTAAAAATAAAATTCCTGCCAACAATTAGTGACTCAAAGAGCACATGAGCTGCAGGAACTTTTTCTTCTAACAGTTTCATTTTTCTCCATAAAGAAAACAGAAAACATAGGCCCCCTGATTTTTTGTTTCTCTGTTCAAACTGAGCTAGAATGAAATTGATATTCATATCAACAGGTAACATTTTGGAGGTTTGAAATGTCATACTAGAGTAACAGGGCCTGGAGAAAAGGAAATGCTCCTATGCTGCCGGAGGGAAAGCCTATCATAAAAATAAAGCTAAAACTCAAATTGGACTTAATTATGACAGTATGTGAAAAATATAGAGTATGAACCAAGGGTCTACATATAGCAGGCAATACGTGAAAACAAATCTGATATCTCAGATGTGAGAGTAAAGATTTTTTGTCAGATATGCAGCAAGGTATTCACAAATTCCTTTAGAATACTGCATGTATCTTTTCAAATTATAGCTTTGTCTGATGATCGCTAGGAGTGGGATTGCTGGATCATATGGTGACTGCAGTCATGAAATGAAAAGATACTTGCTCCTTGGAAGAAAAGCTATGACCAACCTAGACAGCATACTAAACAGCAGAGACATTACCCTGACAATAAAGGTCTAGCTAGTCAAAGCTATGGTTTTTCCAGTAGTCATGTATGGATGTGAGAGTTAGACTATAAAGCTGAGTGCTGAAGAATTGATGCTTTTGAACTGTGGTGTTGGAGAAGCCTCCTGAGAGTCCCTTGGACTTCAAGGAGATCCAACCAGTCAATCCTAAAGGAAATCAGTCCTGAATATTCATTGGAAGGACTGATGCTGAAGCTCCAAAACTTTGACGACCTGATGCAAAGAACTGACTTTAAAAAAGACCCTGATGCTGGGAAAGATTGAGGGCAAGAGGAGAAGGGGACAATAGAAGATGAGATGGTTAGATGGCATCACCGACTCGATGGACATGAGTTTGAGCAAGCTCTGGGAGTTGATGATGGACAGGGAAGCCTGGCGTGCTACAGTCCATGTGGTCGCAAAGAGTTGGACACGACTGAGCAACTAACACACACACACGTGCATCTTTGAGCAGTTTGAGAGAACTGCATTGCTCCTATAAAGGTCCCATTGTGTTGGGACCAAGGTCCACTTCCCAATAAAAGCTGTTCCTTGAGCAAATCCAGTCACTGACCAGGTGGCTCATGGTGAGACCACCATGTCAGTTGACATTTCCTACATCTCAGGCCTCAGATTGACCATTCCATTTGAGGTGTAACAGTTTGCCCTGCTGATACAGCTTCACCTCTTTCTGTATGACTAGGTGAGTTGTTAATGATGTTTTACGATTCTGTAAGATTAACAGCCCTCTGATAGCAAGATACATGTGTTAAAGTTACACCAGGACACGGGGATTACACCATGAGCCTAAGGGAGTTTTTCACCACAATTAGTTTCTTGATGGAATCTTCTATTTTTAAAAATTTCCCATTTTGCCAATTTTTTTGATTAGTTTGTTTTTGTAGAGAGCCATCAACAACTTTTTAACATTGAAGTACAGTTTATTTCCAACACTATATTAGTTTTGGGTATACAACAGAGTGAATCACTATTTTTATGGATTACACTCCATTTAAAGTTATTACAAATAGAATCTGTATCTCCTTGTGCTGTAGAATATATGCCTATAGCTACTGACTTCATACCTAGCAGTTTCTGTCTCTGGCCCTGACACCCGTCTCGCCCCGCCCCCCTCCCTCTCCCCACTGGCAGCCTCTAGTTCTCTGTACCTGTGAGTCTGTTTCTGTTTCATGGATAAGTTCATTGATGTCATGTTTTCGATTTCACATAGAAGTGATAACACACGGTATTTCTTTTTGTCTTTCTGACTTACATCACTTACTATGAAAATGTCTAGGGTTATATTGCTGAAAACCCATTATTTTAATCTTTTTTATAGCTGAGTAGTATTCAGTATGTATCTCATATATGAAAACCTAGGTATATATTTCATATATGAAAACCTATGAAAGCTAGGTAAATATTTCATATATGAAAATATGAGTATATATATTTGAAGTGTGGAATCCTTTGCTATTCTTTAACCAAAAGAATCAAAATTTTACTATAACTTATAACGATAATAATTCTTACAACTTGGACTTGGTAAAATGTGTTTCACTGGGACTTCTATGGCAGTAGTTTTTAAACTTCGGGGTGCTTCAGAATCAGTTGGAGGATTTATGAACCCAAATTGTCAGACTGAAGTTCCAGAGCTTTTGATTTAGCAGACTTGCAAATACCAGTCCAGGGACCATAAAGAAATTCACTGTCTTTGAGTAATGCTTTTAGAGACTGAAGATAACCCTTCTAATTTAAGTATACTGTCTTACATCTTAATACATACAAAAGTTTACTTTGAAACTAGAAGATTGCTAAGTGATTTCCATTTATAGGGCATTGCAAACTGAAATCAATATGCAGGTATCAAAAATAATGAAAATAAAATGTGTTTTCAGANTTTCAAACAATGTCTTTCATTGCATGGTATATATTTTTATATCATAAAATTAAAAACTTTCATAAATTAAAATTTTTCAAACAATTAAAGTCTCTCATTGCATGGTTCCCAACAAACTATGGAAAATCCTTAAAGAGATGGGACTACTGGACCACCTTACCTGCCTCCTGAGAAACCTGGATGCAAGCGAAGAAGCAACAGTTAGAACCAGACATGGAACAATGGACTGGTTCCAACTGGGAAAGGAGTATGTCAAGGCTGTATATTATCACCCTGCTTATTTAACTTCTATGCAGTATTGTTGTTGTTCAGTTGCCCATGGGATTTTCCAGGCAAGAGTACTAGAGTGGGGTGCCATCGCCTTCTCTGATCTTAAGGGCAGTCAACCCTAAATATTCACTGGAAGAACTGATGCTGAAGCTGAAGCCCCAGGATTTTGGTCATCTGATGCAAACAAATGACTCATTGGAAAAGCCCCTGATGCTGGGAAAGATTGAGGATAGAAGGAGAAGAGGGCATCAGAGGATGAGATGGCTGGATGGCATCAGCAATGCAATGAACATGAACTTGGGCAAACTCTGGCAGATGGTGAGGGGCAGGGAGGCCTGGTGTGCTGCAGTCCATGAGGTCGCAAAGAGTCAGACATGACTGAAACAATTTAACAGCAGCAGCAGCAGCCCTTAAGATTGACTGGTTTGATCTCCATGCTGTCCAAGGAACTTTCAAAAGTCTTCTCCAACAGCACAGTTAGAAGGCATTCATTCTTTGGCGTTCTGCCTTCTTTACAATCCAGTTCTCGCAACCATACATGACCACTGGGAAGACCATAGCCTTGACTGTACAGACCTTTGTCAGCAGAGTTAATGCCTCTGGTTTTCAACACACTGTCTAGGTTTGTCATTGCCTTCCTGCCAAAGCAATCGTCTTCTGATTTCATGGCTGCAGTCACCATCCATAGTGATTACAGAGCCCAAGAAGAGGGAATCTGTCACCACTTCCACATTTTCCCTTCTATATGCCATGAAGTAATGGGGCTGGACAACATGATCTTAGATTTTTAATATTTAGTCTTGAGCCGGCTCTTTTACTCTCCTCCTTCACTCTCATCAAGAAGCACTTCAGCTCCTCTTCACATTCTGCCACTATAGTGGTATCATCCACATATCTGAGGCTGTCGATGTTTCTCCCGCCTGTCGTGATTCCAGCCTGGCCTTTCTCATGACGTGCTCAGAGTATAGGTTAAACAAACAGGGTGAGAGCAGAGAGCCCTGTCGTACTCCTTTCTCGATCTTGAACCAATCAGTTGTTCCATACAGGGTTCTAACTGTTGACCTTGCGTACAGGTTTCTCAGGAGACAGGTAAGATGGTCTGATATTACCATCTCTTTAAGAGCTTTCCACACAGTTTGTCATGATCCATACAGTCAAAAGCTTTAGCGTTGCTGATGAAACAGACATAGATGTTTTCCTGAAATTCCCTTGCTTTCTCTATAATCCAGTGAATGTTGGCAATTTGATCTTTAGTTTCTCTTCCATTTCTAAACCCAGCTTGGACATCTGGAAGTTCTTGATTCACATACTGCTGAAGCATAGCATGCAAGATTTTAAGCATGACCTTACTAACATGGGAGATGAGTTATCTGATAGTTAGCACATTCTTTGGTACTACCCTTCTTGGGAATTGAAATGAGTTTTTTCCAGTCCTGTGGCCACTGCTGGGTCTTCCAGATTTGCTGACATAGTGAATGCAAAACCTTGATGGCATCATCCTTAGGGCTTTGAATAATTCTGCTGGAATTTCATCACATCCACTAACTTTATTAACAGCAATGCTTAACACTCCAGAATGTCTGGCTCTGAATGACGAATCACACCATTGTAGTAATCCGGTTCATTAAGATTTTTTATACAGTTCTTCTGTGTATTCTTTCCATCTTTTCTTGATCTCTTCAGTGCCTACTAGTTCTCTACCATTTTTATCTTTTATTATGCCCATCTTTGGGCATAATGCTCCCTTGATGTTTCCCATTTTCCTGAAGAGATCTCTAGTCTTTCCCCGTTTGTTTTCTTCAGTTATTAAGCACTGTTCATTGAAGAAGGCCTTCTTATCTCTCCAAGATGTTCTTTGGAACTCTGGGTTTAATTGGATCCACGTTTCCCTCTTTCCCTTGCTTTTCGCTTCTCCTCCTCTTCCGCTATTTATAAAGCCTCCTTAGATAATCACTTTGCCTTCCTGCTTTGCTTTTTCTTTGGGATGGTTTTGTTTGCCATCTCCTATACAGTATTATGGACCTCTGTCCATAGTTTTTCAGGCATACTCTTAACTAGATCTAGTCCCTTGAATCTATTCATTACCTCTACTGTGAATCCATACAGGATTTAAGTCATACCTGGCTGGCCTAGGTTTTTCCTAGGTTTTCTTTCATTTAAGCCTGAATTTTGCTATGAGAATCTGATGATCTGAGCCACAGTCAGCACCAGGTCTTGTTTTTGCTGACTGTATACAGCTTCTCCATCTTCAGCTATAAAGAATGTAATCAATTTGATTTCAGTAATGACCATTTTGTGAGGTCCATGTGTAAAGTCATCTCTTCTGTTGTTGAAAAAGGGTCAACAACATGAAGGATCCCCTTCATGGATCACTGTCCTGTCGTGGTGAAGGGGCTTGTATAATTCAATGAAGCTATAAGCCACGCTGTGCAGGGCCACCCAAGATGGACAGGTCATAGCAGAGAGTTCTGATAAAACATGATCCACTAGAGGAGGGAATGCCAAACCACACCAGTATACTTGCCCTGAGAATCTCATGAACTGTATAAAAAGCTATATGCAGAGCACATCATGGGAAATGCTGGGCTGGATGAATCACAAGCTGGAATAAAGATTGCTGGGAGAAATATTAACAACCTCAGATATGCAGATGATACCACCCTAGTGGCAGAAAGTGAAGAAGAACTAAGAGCTTCTTGATGAGGGTGGAAGAGGAGAGTGAAAACACTGGCTTAAAACTCAACTTAAAATCATGGTATCCAATCCTATCACACCATGGCAAACAGATGGGGAAAAAATGCATGTTTGGCAGATTTTCTTTTCTTTGGCTCCAAAATCCCTGGGCTTCACATTTCATGGTGACTGCAGCATGAAATTAAAAGACATTTGCTCCTTTGAAGAAAACCTATGACAAACTTAGACAGCATATTAAAAAGCAAAGACATTACTTTGCTGACAAAGGTTTGTATAGTCAAAGCTATGGTTTTTCCAGTAGTCATGTATGGATGTGAGAGTTGGACCATAAAGAAGGCTGAGCACCGAAGAACAGATGCTTTTGAACTGTGGTGCTAGAGAAGATTCTTGAAGAGTTCCTTGGACAGAAAGGAGATCAAACCAGTCAATCCTAAAGGAAATCAACCCTGAATATTCATTGATGCTGAAGCCTCATCCACCTCATGTAAAGAGCCAACTCATGTGAAAAGACCCTGATGCTGGGAAAGATTGAGGGAAGGAGGAGAAGGGGGCGACAGAGGACGAGGTGGTTAGATAGCATCACTGACTCAATGGACATAAGCTTGAGCAAACTCCAGGAGAGAGTGAAGGACAGAGAAGTCTGGCATGCTGCAGTCCATGGAGTCACAGAGAGATGGACACGACTTAGCTACTGAACAACAACAAAATGTTCATAAAATGAAAAACTTTCATAACATGAAGATGTTCCTGAAAATTTAAAACCATGAAATTAAAAACTATTTCATCAAATTAAAAACTTCCTCATAATATTAAAATTATAAATTTATAAAATTAAAAATTTCTACCCCATGAAACACCTTATTCAGAAAATCAAAAGATGAACCACAGACTGGGAAAAAGCATTTCCAAAACACATATCGAATAAAGGATCTGTACTCAAATTAGACCAAAGAGCCCCATTTACATTTGGTAAAGACTGAAAAACACACCTGGCCAAAGAATATAAACAGATATGTACATAGATATTTTTATCAAGATACAACTTCTTATATCTCTGTATTGATGTTAACATCTCTGGGTAGATAGATATTTACATCTCTCAGTAGATAAATATAGATAGATAGATAGATATCCATAAAATTAAAACTTCCATAAAAATAATAATTTTCATAAACTGAATAACTGGTATAAATTGAATAACTTTCATAAAATTAATAACCTTCATACAATTAATTGCCGGGGTCCAGCCCTGGTGGAATCAGGGTGATTCGAAGGAGAGACGGAGTAGGCGAGGAAAAAACTTATATAGAAATATAAAGGAGATTAGAAGAAATAGTATAGTAGGAAAATTAAGTGGAAAAAAGAGGCTGAATAACTTGGTTTACGGGGAAGGCCAATAAAGCTCCAGACAAGGAGCTTGCAACATCTACGTGGGGCCACCGGCGCCCGCTTGAATAGCAGAGAGTACCCCTCCTTGGGCACTCTCTCTCACGGATCTTAGGGCCAGGGCAAGTAAGTAGACTTGAAGAGCCAGTCCGTTCCATATGGGAATTCAGCCTGAAGTTAGAGTAAAGAGGAGAAGGAAGGAGAGGAGAAAAGGGTGAGAGAAAGAGACATGGGGAGAGCCAGATTCCCAAGAAACTAGGCCGAGAGGCTAGTCCGGAAAACTGGTCCCGTCCGTTTATTGTTCAAGGGGCTATTTATATGTTTGAAAATACATGGAGATCAATGGGTAACACAAAGTTATGCAGCGTTAGCAGTTTAGACTCTTATCAAAAGCAGGCTTTTCTCTCTGCATACCTGACTGCAAACACAAGTCTTAGGTAATTTACATCATCTTTTGCCAGAAGGGCCAATTAACATTTTACAACCTTTTTTCTGATAAGGGTTTGTCAACCAGAAGACTTATTTGTGTTGATCTTCCCAAAGTTTGGCGTTGCTCTCAGAAAGCACTAAATAAAGTTACATTCTTACACAGCAAAGATACAACAATTTATAACAAGTGAAAGGAGTACAGTGATTTATAACAAAAGAAAAGTAATTAACTCAAAAGTCTAGTGTTGCTAACATCAAAACTACTATATATCTTTTTCCATACCCCATTTACATTGATTAACATCTTCCAGGTGCCTAAAAGATAAAGAATATGGAGGCCTGGGGGAAATCATTGAATCAACAGTGAAAACCCGTCACCAATATGGTTTTTAACTCTTTAGAAAAGGTTCTGTATCTTTAAGATGCTTTCAAGCTTTGTGCCTCTCCCGGTNCTCTTTAGAAAAAGCTCTGTATCTTTAAGATGCTTTCAAGCTTTGTGCCTCTCCCGGTTGGGGGCTGCAAGCAATTCACACGCTGTAAGGGGTCCAGGAAACTTGTTAGGCAAGCTAGAGAACTACTAGAGGAGGTTTAACTGAAACATCCCTTTAAAATGCAGAAGACCAAAGCTTAGAGATAACTTTTTCCAGAGTGTATCAGAAGAGTATATGAGCAGAGAACAAAAGCCGGCAGATTTTTAATTTTTTGGGGTTTGGATGCTCAGGAAACTCCAGGGGGAAAACCTGAAGCCGTCACGTCCTTGTGTTTGTCAGGCTTCCTCCCACATGACCTTGTCACGGGTGGAATTTCTCACCCTGGCTCCCAGCAATTCCCTTCATAAATATTAGTTGACTAGTTTTGAAAAAAAATATTTCTGAGTGCACAGTTTTGTTCCCGGATCTGCATTATGGGTGGAATGCAGTGCCATATTGTTTTGACTGTTGTGTTTCAAAAGTAGGAAGTGTGTGTCCTCCAGCTTTATTCTTTCTCAAGATTTCTTTGGCAGTTTGGATTGTTTGAGGTTCCATGTAACTTTGTCTGTGGGGGGAAAAATGCTGTTTAAATTGGTATAGGAATTACATGGAATCTGTACATTAACTTGGGTAATATGGATGCATTAATATTATAACTGATTTATGTATGTTGATTTTATATCCTGATACTTTGCTGTGTTTTTGTTTGTTTGTTTTCTTCATTTGTATGTTTTGTGATCTGGAACATCTATTGATAACCTTTCCATTTTTTGTATTTGATGACTCAAAACATAGAATCTGTCCATAAAAGTGTATAATTTTCATGCCCATTTATTTTAGTTTAACTACATATTACCCCACAAATGTATCAAATAATAGTTAATTCCCAGTTTAATTATGTTTGATGGGCNTCCTAAAGGAAATCAACCCTGAATATTCATCAGAAGGACTGATGTTGAAACTGAAGCTCCAATACTTTGGCCACCTGATGTGAAGAGCCAACTCTTTAGAAAAGACCCTGATGCTGGGAAAGATTGAAAGCAGGAGGAGAAGGGGACGACAGAGGATGTGATGGTTGGATGGCATCACTGACTCACTCAATGGACATGAATTTAAGCATACTCCGAGGGATAGTGAAGGACTGGGAAGCCTGTTTTGCTGCAGTTCATGGAGTCACAAAGTGTCATACATGACTTAGTTACTGAACAAGAGGAATAGCATCAAGGAGAAGTACACAGGGGCTTCAACTCTGCCTGTAATATTTTATTTATCTTTAAAAATGTGAAGCAATATTTTAAGACTCACCAAACTTGATAATAGGTTTACAGGTAAAATAGTTTATCTTTCCTAACATTTCCTTGCATTTTTCTGTAGGCTTAAAATAGTTAATAATGCCTAAAAATAGCATTGTTGCTTCATAAACAAAGACCAACTCTTTGTCTCCATTTTATTAGATGCCAGGTAGGTCTCTTTTTTTCTAATTCAACATCACAGATGGTCCATTTACATTGTGATTGGGGTGGTTGATGTTTCATTACATTCCAGTCATAACAAGTTATCAACCTGGTCCACTTCATAGGACTTGTTCACTTCCCATGTCTTGTCAACCAAAATTTTATAAACCACCTCTCAGTTTGTATCAATTTCAATTTATGTTGATTTTTTTCTATTGAGAGGGCCATCTTTTACTCATTTTTTCCATGGATTAAACAATTTCTTTCTCTTTTTTAATATGTATGAAGATGCATATATACACACAGATCATATATTGTATATATATATTTATTCACATACACATATACAATCTTAAATAGAAGTTCCCCAGGTCATCTTCCTAGGCACCATATAGACACTTCTATAGCATTACATAGGCAGTATAGCATAATGCAGGGCTTCCCAGGTGGTGCAGTGGTTAAAAATCTGCTTGCCAATGCAGGAGATGTAAGAGACGCGGGTTTAATTCCTGGGTCAGGAAAAGCCCCTAGCGGAGGAAATGGCATTCTAGTATTCTTGCTTGAAAAATTCCATGGACAGAGAAGCCTGGTGGGCTACAGTCCATGGAGTCGTAGAGCTGGGCACAACTGAGCACAGCACAGCAGCATAGCATAATGGTAGCATATATCAGTTCTGGAGTCAGTGGCTGTGGTTTAGAATCTCATTTCTGTGTCATTTATTAGCTGTGTGACCTGGGGCAAGTTATTTAACCTTTTAATGTTCTTGTAGGCAAAGTGAGGATAGTAATACTACTTTTTTGTAGAATGTTAAGCTTAAATAAAAATGCATTTTAAAAATTAGAGAGTTTAACACATAGCATAATGTCTTCAAAATATGCTATTATTATTAATATTATCATTATCTCTGATATGGTCATCAGCCTCTGCTTGAAGTGGTTCAACCATATTCTACAAGAAAAGCTGTTCTATTTTGGAGACTCTGTTACAAGAAACACAGTGAGCCAAAGTTATTTTCCTATAAACCTTACTCCTTTTAAATTCTATTTGTTGGTCTGAGTTCTGTCTTCAAACTAAGCAAATTTTTCCCATCCCTCCAATGTGGAAATTCTTCAAAAGTTAGAAATCAGTATCTCTTATTCTCTAGAACATTCTATATCCACAACTCAGAACTCTGGAGAATAAATAGTGTTAGAATAAGATAGATTTCAGCATCACCTACAAATATATTAGACTGGTGAATAAGTACTGGATATTCTGTTAGCTTGAAGTGTTAAATTTTGAAGGGTTTGATTTAGACATGTAATTAGTGAGTCTCCAGGCATCTAATGAGTTACAGTATTTATTTCAATGTATGGCAAAACCAACACAGTATTGTAAAGTAAAATAAAATAAAAATTTAAAAAAAAATAAAGTTTGGGGTAAAGGAAAGCCATATGTGTCTACTTACCTTCAGATCCAAGTTCCTGTTTTAACCAACAATATTCTGACTTCTGTATGTATAGTCCCTTTTCTGTACCATATCACCATGCAAGATACCATCACAACCTCTTCCCTTACCAAAGTATCAATATGTTCAGACTACATGGATTGTCTAGAACATTAACTACTGCTGTTCTTCAAAGTTCTTCTGAGGGAAGAATCTTGACTGGTTATCTCTTCTGCTTGTTGTTACCTCCTGCCATGTTGCTAGGTCCTCTGTCTACTATGTATTCTTTACTTCTCATCTGTAGTTCATACCCAACAGCCCTTCAAATATGTGTTCTTTTCTTATGTTACAGTTTATCCATGTTTTTCTTGCTTCCAGCCCAAATCAGCTATGCCCCAAGGATTATATTTCCACAATTAAGGTGCACTTTGCCAGATAAAGACAGTTTTCTTTCTGAGAGAAATTCTGCCCCCAGCTAAATCTTACATTAACACTTTACATCTTCATGCTACACAGTCATGATATAAGGAAATATATCTAGGTCCATAATGAAAGATATGTGGCATGTATGCCTCCATTACCGTCTTCACCACACAAGATATTATTACTCAATCACAGCATGCTCTACATCTTTCTTCTCCGTGGTTGTAGCTCCTGCCAAAGAACCCTTTCTGTTTAGGTCCCAGACTCCACCCTAACTGTGGTCTCTTCTCCTGCTGGCAGGCCCCTGCATAGGAGGGTCCTACTTCTGGTTTCTGGAAATGTTACCTCCTCCCATCATTTCCCTAGGTTTGGTGATAGCTTTCTGCTTCTGCTGATCTTGAGGTTGTCTCACTATCCCCATTTGTCTTCTATCACAGGCATTATCAAGTCATGTATTAAATGTCCTCTATGTGAAATAGCTAGAGTGGTTCTGTTTTGTTTGCTTTTTTTTCCTGATTGGTCTCTGAATGATACACCTCCTTTGAAAATCTGTAGTATGTTCTATCTTTTCTATAGTAAATAGTATTCAGTAAATCTCAAGTTGGATCTTTAAGCCATCTCATCTTGCCTACTTACTTCTGTGCTATATAGCCTTCTCCAAATCCATTCTCACACGTTTTCTCCACCCTGCTCTTTGCTCTAGAAGCTGGCCTTTACAAACTTCATCCCCTGGATTGGTTGTCCTCTCGTTTCCAGGTGGGTTGTTTGCACTAGCAGATGAAGGTGAAGGAGAAAGTGTTTGGAGTATTTAATACTCTATCCCCCTACAGTTTTGCTTATTCAGCTAAGGTCATAGATTGTTAATTTCTTTCTCATGACTACAGGACATGCCAGATTCTGAAAACAGTTCCCTCCCCTTACCGCTTCCAGCCTAAGACTGGCTGTAGCTTCCTGCAGCTGCTAGTCCATAGGTGCTTTGCTATCTCTTTGAATCCCTTAATCCTACCCACCACTTAGTAGATGGTCCCTTCTTTAGAATTTCTTTACTCATCCTTTATGAGAATGCCATCTGTTTCCTGCCAGGAGCATGATGAATACAATCACATACCTTTGTTTGACAATCCATCCTTGTTCCTTGCAAACTCTTAGGACCCTATTTGTCCTGTACCAACACTGCTTCATTGGCTTCTGGCTTCAAATTATTAGCCCTAATTTCCTCTTATTTATGGTACTACTCCTAACCTTTTTACTTAATGTTTATATTTGGTCTCCTCAGGTTGGAGTCTTCCCTCTCCCGAGAGGACTTTCTCTCTGACACACTCTTCTCCTGCTACCAAGTATTTCCAGGCAATCTGCCTCAGTTTGAGGACCATTAAACCTAATCTTTCCCAGCCTGATTGACAAATGGCTGACCTTCCCAAAACAGAGAGAAATACATGGGTGTATTCTATAATACATTACAGTCATTCTTTATTCAGTCTACTCTACCACCCCTCCCTGGGCAATCTCATCCATTAACACCTCTTAAATTTATGTCTCCAACCCTGACCTCTCTTGTGAGCCCCAGACCTGTATATTCAATTGCCTATTCAACATCTGCACTTGGATGTCTCAAAGGCAAATTAATCTAAACATGTCCGAAACAAAA
>SJYQ01000639.1:660788-695491 GCA_006410935.1 Redunca redunca
CTCTCAGAAAGCACTAAATAAAGTTACATTCTTACATAGCAAAGATACAACAATTTATAACAAGCGAAAGGAGTACAGTGATTTATAACAAAAGAAAAGTAATTAACTCAAAAGTCTAGTGTTGCTAACATCAAAACTACTATATATCTTTTTCCATACCCCATTTACATTGATTAACATCTTCCCAGGTGCCTAAAAGATAAAGAATATGGAGGCCTGGGGGAAATCATTGAATCAACAGTGAAAACCCGTCACCAATATGGTTTTTAACTCTTTAGAAAAGGTTCTGTATCTTTAAGATGCTTTCAAGCTTTGTGCCTCTCCCGGTTGGGGGCTGCAAGCAATTCACAAGCTGTAAGGGGTCCGGGAAACTTGTTAGGCAAGCTAGAGAACTACTAGAGGAGGTTTAACTGAAACATCCCTTTCAAATGCAGAAGACCAAAGCTTAGAGATGACTTTTTCCGGAGTGTATTAGAAGAGTAGAGAAGCAGAGAACAAAAGCCGGCAGATTCTTATTTTTGGGGGTTTGGATGCTCAGGAAATTCCAGGGGGAAAACCTGAAGCCATCACGTCCTTGCGTTTGTCAGGCTTCCTCCCACATGACCTTGTCACGGGTGGAATTCCTCACCCTGGCTCCCGGCAATTAATAACATTCATATTACTCACTTTCTTACAATTACTCACTTTCATATGAGTAAAAACTTAGAAAAAATAAAAATTATAAATTTATAAAATTAAAAACGTTTACTCTATGAAATACCTTATTCAGAAAATCAAATAATGAACCATAAACTGAAAGAGACTATTTCCAAAACAGATAAAGGATCTATCCTCAAATTATACCAAACAGCTCCATTAAAATTTGGCAAGGATTGAAACACAAAACTGGGGGAGAAAAGATAAACAGATAACAAATAAGGAAGGAAGAAGGACTAGGGTGGGATAGAGATGCACCTTGAGACAGCTAACCCTAGGATCTGACGATCCCTCACCTGGGTCACTGTCCTGAGAAAACCATCGTTCAAACAGGCATGTGAACCCCCAGCTTCACTGCACTTCTACTTACAATAGAGAGATTGAATTTTAAATAAATTTGGTACGTATATACAATGGGCCATTACTCAGACAGGAAAACTGCCGCTGAAATTATGAAATTATGCCACTGGTCACAAGGTTGAACCCTGGAGGATCAAACACTAAGTGGAGTCAGCAACAGAGGAAGAAAATAGCAGATGATGTCCCTTGTAGGCGAAGTTACAAAAAGAAATGCATTGGAAGTAATTTACAACCCCAAAGGAGACTCAGAGCTTCAAACACAAAAAAAGAATCCAGAAAAAGAAAAGGGCTAGGGATGAATTAGGAGGTCAGTACTAATGTAAACAGAGAAATCTGTATCTGTAATAGATAAACCACTAGGATTATCTCCTTCCTTCCTTCCACCTATGCACTGAAATCTGTATCTCTAACATACCCACAGAAATCTGTATCTGTACTAGCTAATCCACAAGGATTATCTCCTGCATTCCTGCCTTCCTTTCTTCTATTTACATATACATAGAAATAACTTATATTACTTATATCTAACATATAAATACCTGTCACTATAATAGATAATCCACAAGGAGTATCTCCTTCCTTGTTCCTTGCACATATAAAAACATTTCTATCTCTAATAGCTCCTCCACAGGGACCTGATGTTCACCATAGAGAACTTTACTCCACCTTGTTCAATAATCTCTATGGTAAAAGAATAAAAATTACAAATATGCTATATGATTAAGTCATAACTGAATCAGTCTGTTGTACGCTTGTTGCAGTGAAAGGAAAAAAAAAAAGGAATGAATTTTTC
Organism: Redunca redunca; assembly: GCA_006410935.1. Taxonomy (NCBI): domain Eukaryota; kingdom Metazoa; phylum Chordata; class Mammalia; order Artiodactyla; family Bovidae; genus Redunca; species Redunca redunca. Next base: position 662,638 of record SJYQ01000639.1, read on the forward strand.
TCTTTCCTTTTCCTGAGAACAAAGAAGATAAAGGGAACAGTGAGCAGGCCTGAACATTCCTACTTTTTTTACTTTAACTGCTCCTAACTCGGCATGTCTGTAACTAAGTTTGCTTCTCTGCAGCCTAACTCTGCAGGCATTACAGTTCACAGTTTTCTTTAGACTCTATGCTAAATACATCCCTTATCTGCTTACAATACCCTTGCCCTTGCGTTACACATCAGAAAGAAGGCCACAGAGCCACTGAATGGTCAGACTCAGTGACTGAGCTACTGACTCCAGCCTGTGACTGTCTTTGAAATGGTTAAATGAAAATATCTCCTGCCATATTAATGAACAAGAAATGTCACCACCATCAGTGATTTCTGGCCTCCAAATGTGAATGAAGGTTCCCCAGATTGTGATCCAGGGGATGCTGCTGCCACCCCACACCCTGGTGATTGCCGAGGGGCTGGGGGTGCAGGAAGCAAGGTGAGCAAGGAGACGGGACTGGCCCCGATGGCTAAGGAGCTCGGGAAAGGAGTGGATGCCGTGACCCCGAGGCTGCACCTCCCCAGACACAGGATGCTAGATTCCTTAACCTGATACCGATCTTTGATGTGCCAACTGCCTGCTCCCTGTTTTGCAAACTTGGATATAGCCTGACTTACCCTCTGCCTCCTTGGAGCAGTTTTCTCAGAGCTACTGAGATGCTGTCTCCCAGGTTTGAAGTCCTAAACATTCTCACCAAATAAAATAACTGTCTATTATCAGGTTGTGACTATATTTTATAGTTGACAAAACAATGCATGGGGTAAAAATCAAGATCCTGTCACCTTTGTCCCTCATCTTATATAAGCCTCTAGACTCCTCATGGAGCAGGGGCACAGTTCTTGAGGCATGAGACTACTGTGTTCCACTCTTTTCCAGATGAGAATTAAAGCCATCTTTCTATTTCCTGCAAACTCTGTCTTCATATGTTTCATTCGGCTTCAGTGGGCAGAGAGGCCAAGATTTTGGCTAGCAACACACTGAGGACAAGCACAAAACTGCCGATCAACTAGACTTCAACGTAGCACTGGCATGAGATTAAAGAAAAGAAACTAACGTCTAGCTTATTCCCTCTGACCTGCTGGACTAATCCTGAGAACGTGATTAGGCCTGAATCCCAGGGCTGGACTGGGTGGGGTGGTTTCGAGACAGCCAGGCAGGATGCCCTTTGTTGAGATCTGTTTCAATCTGGCTCAGACAGTAAAGTGTCTGTCTACAATACGGGAGACCTGGGTTCGATCCCTGGGTCGGGAAGATCCTCTGGAGAAAGAAATGGCAATCCACTCCAGTACTGTTGCCTGGAAAATCCCATGGACAGAGGAGCCTGATAGGTTACAGTCCATGGGGTCGCAAAGAGTCAGACACGACTGAGCAACTTCACTTCACTTCAATCCTGTACTCACTGTTTTTTTCTGGCTGGGACCAGAATCCCTAGTACACCCCAGTGATGGTGCCCTGACTCTCTGGGCTCGAAGGCAAGGGTAAAGTCACCAAGTATCCGGGCCTTGGCACTGGGGTCCCCAGCTAAAGCCTTCTTCCTGAGAGTGCAGCTCCCTTGGCACCTCAGCAGGGAGCAGTGCCCCAGGTAGGCATGAAGCTAGAGGGGAGGCTAAAGCTTCAGTGGGCAAGAAGTGGTGAGATATAAGCCTTTGGGTGTTTGCTCAGGCGCTTTCCACTTTAATTCACAGCTCAGGAAGTCGACTTTCCTTAACGCTCTAAGTTACAGTGGAACCGGAGTTGGGCATGAAGAAGTGCTGCCACCTTGTGGAAATTTCCTGGAACTACAACTTGCCCACCAGTGCTTACTGCTGCTGCTAAGTCACTTCAGTCTGTGTGACCCCATAGACGGCAGCCCACCAGGCTCCCCCGTCCCTGGGATTCTCCAGGCAAGAACACTGGAGTGGGTTGCCATTTCCTTCTCCAATCCATGAAAGCGAAAAGTGAAACTGAAGTCGCTCAGTCGTGTCCAACTCTTAGAGACCCCATGGACTGCAGCCTACCAGGCTCCTCCCTCCATGGGATTTTCCAGGCAAAAGTACTGGAGTCGGGGGGTGCCACTGCCTTCTCCGACCAGTGCTTACAGGCACCTCCAATTCAAAAGGCCTGTGGGGCAGTTAATGACAGCTGCCCTCAGGAAAGTCCTGTGGCAGGTATTAGAGATAAATTCCAAACACAACTGACTTTCATGAAACCAATGTCAAAGGTCAATTTTCCTCATACCCTTTAAGGAAATTTAAAGAGAGAAAAAAAGAACCCAAACAACCACAGGACAAGATTCTCAGCATCCTGAATTATTACAGGAATGATGCCGATCAAAATGATAACAAGAAATCAAATCCCATTTGACAGAATGTTCATCCTAACAGCCTGCAAACAATACATGGAGGAGAGAGCTGGGAGATAATGGAATCTCCCTTCAAGTTCCCTGCGAACACACATTGGCAACAACCCCTTGAAGGGAAAGCCTGCACAGGGCAGAGCAAAACAGTCGAGAGAGGTAAAGCTAGGATTCTAATACTCACACCTGGGCCTACATTACAAAACCCCATTATTCAAAATGACACAACCACTCCAAACTTCGCTGGAGTTGCCCTTCCAGTTGCCAAGACAGACCCAAGAAAAGGTCCACTGGCAGATAAAATCTTAAAGAAATGTGGCACATATATACAAGGAGCTATTACTCAGATTTCAAATACTGCCACTGAAATTATGAAACGATGCCAATGGTTCCCACAAGGATGGACCTTGGAGGAAAATACACCAAGTGAAGTCAGCAACAGAGGAAGAAAACAGCAGATGATGTCCTTTGAGGGCAAAATAGAAAAAAAAAAAAAAAGAGAGAGATACAGAGGAAGTAATTTACAGCATAAAAAGAGATTCTAAGATCAAACACAAACAATTCCAAAGGAAAAAAAAGGAAAGTGCCAGATACATGTTAGAGGGTTGCTACTACCTTATACACAGAAATGTGTATCTGTAATAGGTAATCCAGAAGGATTATCTTCTTCCACATATACGGAAAAAATCTGTATCTCTAATAGATATTCTACAAGGACCTGATTTTCAGCACAGGGAATTCTACTCAATCTTGTTTAACAGCTTCTATGGCAAAAGAATCGATAAAAAGAACAGATGTGCTGTATATGCTGCTGCTGCTAGGTCGCTTCAGTTGTGTCCGACTCTGTGCGACCCCATAGACAGCAGCCCACCAGGCTCCCCCGTCCCTGGGATTCTCCAGGCAAGAACACTGGAGTGGGGTGCCATTGCCTTCTCTAATGCATGAAAGTGAAAAGTGAAACTGAAGTCGCTCAGTCGTGTCCAACTCTTAGCGACCCCATGGACTGCAGCCTCCCAGGCTCCTCCGTCCATGGGATTTTCCAGGCAAGAGGACTGGAGTGGGGTGCCATTGCCTTCTCTGATGCTGTATATATATATGTCTTAACTGAATCAGCTGACTGTATACTGAGAATCACAGAACTGCAAATTGACTACAACATAGCATTGGTATGAGATTAAAGAAAAGTAATGCCTATTATATCCCCTCTGACCTCGCTGGCTTGCACTGCCATCCCATCCCTGGACTCTGAGTAGACTCGAGTTCCAGGACTGCACTGGGGTGGGGTCAAGACAGCCCAGCAGTGTGCCCTTCATAGAGACTCCTCTTAAACCTGTACTGTCTGGTTTTCCCTGGCTGGGAACAGACTCCCTAGTGCATCCCAACGACTGTGGCTTGACCCTCTGGCCTCGAGGGCCAGGGTAAAGTCACCAAGTATGCAGGGCCCTGGTGCTGGGGTCTCCAACTGAAGCCTCCTTCCTGAGGGTGCAGTCTCCTAGGCACCTCAGCAGGGAGTGGTGCCCGAGGTAGGCATGAGTCTGGAGGGGAGGGGTAAAGCCTCAGGAGGAAGAAGTAGTGAGACTCAAGCATTTGGGTGTTTTCTCAGGCACCTTCCACTCTAATTCACAGCCAGGAAGTCGACACTCCCTAAGACTCTGGGTGTAGGGGGAACCAGAGTTGGGCATGAAGAAGTGCTGCCACCTTGTGGACATTTCTTGGAACTACACTTTCCCACCAGTGCTTGCTTGTGACAGCTGCCCTCAGGAAAGGTCATGCAGTGGGTATTGCAGAAATCAGTTCCTAACACCACTGACTTTCAAGAAGCCAATTGTAATAGGTACATTTTCCTCACACCCTTTAGGGAGAAAAAGGACCCAATCAGCCCAAGGACATGATACTCCGCATCTCGACTTGTTACAGGAGGGATGCCAATCAAAACAAGAAGTCAATTCCCATCTGACAGAATGGCCATCCTGCCTATTGGCAAACAATAAATATGAGACCATGGAGATGATCGAACCCTCCTTCATATTCCATGGGAATGGACATTGACAACAGCCCCTAGAAATGACAGCTTCCACGGGCCAGAAAGAAAATTTCAGTAGAGCTAAGCCTAGAATTTCAATACCCACACCTGGGCCTATATTACGAAAAATAGTCATTCAAAATGACCCATGCACCCCAACGTTCACTGCACTGCTATTTACAATAACCAAGACACAGATCCAAGAAAATGTCCCTCAACAGATTAAATCTTAAAGAAATGTGGTACATATATATACACATATACAATGGGCTTTACTCAAACATGAAAAACCGCCACTTAAATTATGAAATTCTGCCAATAGTCCCCACAAGGATGGACTTGGGAGGAGAGATCCAACCAGCCCATCCTAAAGGAGATCAGTCCTGGGTGTTCATTGGAAGGACTGATGCTGAAGCTGAAACTCCAATACTTTGGCCACCTGATGCAAAGAGTTGACTCATTGGAAAAGACTCTGATGCTGGGAGGGATTGAGGGCAGCAGGAGAAGGGGACAACAGAGGATGAGATGGCTGGATGGCATCACCGACTCGATGGACATGAGTTTGGGTAAACTCTGGGAGTTGGTGATGGACAGGGAGGCCTGGTGTGCTGCAATTCATGGGGTCACGAAGAGTCGGACACGACTGAGTGACTGAACTGAACTGACTGACACTAAGTGAAGTCAGCAACAGAGGAAGAAACTAGCAGTAGATGTCTCCTGTAGGCAAAATTTTAAAAAGAAAAGGGGAAGTAATTTACAACACAAAAAGAGAGTCTGAGAATTGAAACACAAAGAATTTCAAAGGGAAAAAAAAAAGAAAAAGAAAACCCAGGGATGAATCAGGAGCTCAAGAAGAGAATGGCAACTTACTCCAGTATTCCTGTTAGGAGAATTCCATGGGCAGAAAAGCCTGGTGGGCTACAGTCCACGGGTTTGCAAAGAATCAGACATAACTGAGCGACTAACACTTAGCACTAACATATACCCAAAAAGCTGTATCTGTAATATATAGTCCACAAGGATTATCTCTTTTCTTCATTCTTCCACATTTACACAGAAATCTGTATGTCTAACAGACAGTGCACAGACACCCAATGTTCAGCATAGGGGGTTCAATTCAGTCACTCAGTCGTGTCCGACTCTGCGACCCCATGACTGCAGCACCCCAGACCTCCCTGTCCATCACAAACTTCTGGAGGTTGTTCAAACTCATGTCCACTGAATCAGTGATGCCATCCAACCATCTTGTTCTCTGTTGTTCCCTTCTCTTCCTGCCCTCAATCTTTCCCAGCATCAGGGTCTTTTCACATGAGTCAGTTCTTCGCATCAGGTGGCCAAAATATTGGAGTTTCAGCTTCAGCATCAGTCCTTCCAATGAATATTCAGGACTGATTTCCTTTAGGATTGACTGGTTTGATCTCCTTGCAGTCCAGGGACACTCAAGAGTCTTCTCCAGCACCACAGTTCAAAAGCCTCAACTCTTCAGCGTTCAGCCTTTTTTATGGCATTCTTTATGGTTCAGCACAGGGAACTTTATTTGAAATTCTGCAATAACCTCTAGGGCGAAACAACCAAAAAAAAAAAAACACAGTATGCTAATACATGCTAAGTCACTTCAGTCATCTCTGACTCTGCAACCCCATGGACTGTAGCCCACCAGGCTCCTCTGTCCGTGGGATTCTCCAAGCAAGAATACTGGAGTGAGTTGCCATTGCCTTCTCCAGTGGCTCTTCCTAGAGGATGTTAATATATGTCATTTTGAACCAGGTGTCTGTATACTGTAAAACAGACGACAAGCACCAAATGGTAGATCGACCATGTTCCCATATAGCATCGCCATTAGATTAAAGAAAATCAAAGCCTAGTTAATTTCCTCCCACCTCCCTGACTTGGGCTGCTATCTCATCCCTGGAGTCTGAGCAGCCTTGGATCCTATGACTGGCCTGGAGTGGGACTGAACAGCTGGGCAGGGTATCCTTAATTGAGGCCCCTCTTTAAACCATACTGTCTGGTTTGCTCTGGCTGCGACCAGACATCCTAGCTCAACCAAAGGACGTTTGCCTGACCCTCTGGCCTTGAGCTTTGAAAAGTAACCTAGTCCCCAAATCAATCCTCTTTCCTGCGAGTGCAGCCTCCTAGGCACCTCAGCAGGGTTCTGTGGGCAAGGCAGGGATGAGTCGAGAGGTGAAGAGTGAAGCTTTGGGGGAAGAAGTAGTGGGTCACAAGCCCTTGGGTGTTTACTCAGGCACCTTCCACTCTAATTCTCAGCCCAGGAAGGAGACATTCACTAAGGCTCTGGTTTCTCAAGAAACCAGAGTTGAGCATGAAGCTACAAGTTAACCAGCAGTGCTTACTCACACCTCCATTTCACAAGGTGTCTGGAGCTGTTAATGAAAGCTGCCCTCAGGAAAGGATCTGGGGCTGGTACTGCAGAAGTAAATTCCAAACATAAACAGTTTTCAAGAAGCCAACTGCAAAAGGTAAATTTTCCTGACATCATTAAAGAAAAGAAGAAAGGGAAACAAACAAACAAAAATCTCCCACCCTGCAACAAGATAAGATGTTCAAGATTCCTAATCATTACAGGAGGATGCAGATTAAAATGACAATGACAACTCAAATCCCACCACTCAGAACGGCCATTCTTATATCACAAAAAATAATGCTGGAGTGAGTCAGGAGGAGAGAGAACCCCCCTACACAGTACATGGGAATGGACATCAACAACAGCCACTAGAAAGGACAGCCTCCCCATGACAGGGAAAAGCAACCTTTCTAGACATAAGCCTAGGATCTGACATTCCCACATGTGGGCCTGTATCCCGAGAAAAACCATCCAAAACACACATACACCCCACTGCTCACTGTAGCACTACTTATAGTAGCCAAAACACAGACCCAGGAAAATGTCTACTGACGCATTAAAGCTTAAAGAAGATGTGGTACACATATACAGTAACCATTACTCAGCCTTGAAAAACCACCACTGAAATTATGAAATTATTCCATTGGTCACCCCAAGGATGGACCTTGGAGAATCGTACACTAAATAAAGTCAGGCAGACAGAGTAAGAAAACAGCATATGCTGTGAATTCCAGGCAAAATTAAAAGAAAAAATAGAGGAACACAAAAAGAGATTCTGAGAATTCAAACAGAGGGCTCCAAAAAAGTTGAAAGAGCAAGGATGAATTAGGAGGATGGGACTAACATATACGCAGAAATCAGTATTTAAAATAGATAATCCAAAAGGATTCCCTCCTTCCTTCTTTCTTTGCCCCTTCCTCCCACAAATGGGTTTCCCTGGTGGCTCAAACAGTGAAGAATCTGCCTGCAATGCAGGGGACCTGGGTTCAACCCCTGGGTCAGGAAGATCCCCAGAGAAGGAAATGTCTACCCACTCCAGTATTCTTGCCTGGAGAATTCCATGGACAGAGGAGCCTTGGTGAGCTACAGTCCACGGAGTGGCAGAGAGTCAGACATGACTGAGTCACTAATACTTTCACCTTTTTAACTTTCCTCCCACAAATACAGAAATCTCGGAATCTCTGAAAAATACACAGAAATGTATATCACTAACATATACACAACTCCAGTACTTTGGCCACCTCATGTGAAGAGTTGACTCATTGGAAAAGACTCTGATGCTGGGAGGGATTGGGGGCAGGAGGAGAAGGGGACGACAGAGGATGAGATGGCTGGATGGCATCACCGACTCGATGGACNAGTGCTTACTGGCACCTCCAATTCAAAAGGCCTGAAGGCAATGGCACTCCACTCCAGTACTCTTGCCTGGAAAATCCCATGGTCGGTGGAGCATGGTAGGCTGCAATCCATGGGGTCGCTAAGAGTTGGGCACGACTGAGCGACTTCACTTTCTCTTTTCATTTTCATGCATTGGAGAAGGAAATGGCTACCCACTCCAGTATTCTTGGCCTGGAGAATCCCAGGAACGGAGAGCCTGATGGGCTGCCGTCTATGGGGTCGCACAGAGTCGGACACGACTGAAGTGACTTAGCAGCAGCAGCAGCAGCAGCAGGGCTGTAAATAATAGCTGCCCTCAGGAAAGGTCCCGCGGCAGGTATTGCAGAAATAAATTCCAAGCACAATCAACTTTCAAGAAGCCAATTTCAAAGGTCAATTTGCCTCACACCCTCTTAAAGAAAAAAACAACCCAAACGACCATAGGACAAGATACTCAACATCCCTAATTATTACAGGAGAAATGTGAATCAAAATGACAACAAGAAATCAAATCCAACCTATCAGAATGGCCGTCATCACAAGTCTGCAAACAATGCATGTGAGAGAGAGCCAGATGGTGATGGAACTTACTGATATAGTCAGTGGGAATGGAGATTGCCAAAGCCCTAGAAAGTACAGCCTTCATGTGCTAGAAAAAATCTTCAAAAACTAAGCCTAGAATCTGACATACCCCCATCTAGGCCTACAGCCAAGAAAACCATCATTCAAAAAAACATGTGCACCCCAGTGTTCAGTGCAGCACTAGTTACAAGAGCTAAGACACAGAACCAGCAGGATGTCTTTTGACACATTAAAGGTTGAAGAAGATGTGGAACATATATACAATGGACTCTCATTCAGCCATGAAAAAAGGCTATTGAAATTATGAAATTATGCCACTAAAAGTCACAAGGATGGACCTTGAAGTATTACAGACTAAGTGAAGTCAGCCAGGCAGAGAAAGAAAATAGCGTATGCTCTCCCTTGTAGACAAAAAAAAAAAAAAGATACAAAGGAACAAATTTACAACACAAAAAGTGACTCTGAGAATTCAAACACAAACAGAAGTTTCCAAAAAAAGTGAAAGAACCATCAGAGCCAACATATACACAGAAATCTGGATCTGTAATAGATAATTCAGAAGGATTCTCTTTCTTTCCTTCCTTCCTTCAAATATACACAGAAATTTGTATCTCTAACTTGTGCAGAGAAATCTCTATCTGTAATAGATAATCCAAGATCATTATCTTCTTCCTCGATTCCAGATATGCTCTGAAATCTGTACTTCTAACATACTCACAGAAATCTGTATCTGTATTAGGTAATCCACAAGGATTATCTCTTGCCTCCCTTCCTTTCTTTCAGCACAAGTACACAGAAATACTTATCTCTAACATATACATAGAAATCTGTCACTGTAATAAGTAATCCACAAGGACTAACTCTTAAGTAAATAATGTTTAAGAAATAGAGGAAAACAATAGGGAAAGACGAGATCTCTGCAAGAAAATCAGAGATACCAAGGGAACATTTCATGCAAAGATGGGCACAATAAAGAACAGAAATGGTATGGACCTAACAGAGGCAGAAGATATTAAGGAGAAGTGGCAAGAATACACAGAAGAACTATACAAAGATGGTCTTAATGACCCAAATAACCACAATGGTGTGAGCACTCACCTAGAGCCAGACGTCATGGAGTGCAAAGTCAAGTGTGCCTTAGGAAGCATCACCATGAACAAAGCTAGTGAAGGTGACGGAATTCCAGATAAGCTATTTCAAACCCTAAAATATAATGTGAAAGTGCTTCACTCAATATGCCACCAAATTTGGAAAACTCAGCAGTGGCCACAGGACTGGGAAAGGTCAGTTTTCATTCCAGTCCCAAAGAACAGCAATGCCAAAGAGTGTTCAAACTACCACACAATTGTACTCATTTCACATGCTAGCAAGGTAATGCTCAAAATCCTCAAGCTAGGCTTCAATGATACCTGAACCAAGAACTTCCCGATGTTCAAGCTGGATTTAGAAAAGGCAGAGGAACCAGAGATCAAATTGTCAACATCCGATGGATCACGGGATAGGCAAGAGAATCCCAGAAAACCACCTACTTCTGCTTTATTGACTATGGTAAAGCCTTTGTGTAGATCACAACAAACTGGAAAATTCTTAAAGTGATGGGAATACCAGACCACCTTACCTGCCTCCAACAGTTAGAACCGGACATGAACAACAGACTGGTTCCAAATTGGGAAAGGATTATGTCAGCTGTATATTGTCACCCTGCTTCTTTAACTTATATGCACAGTACATCATGTGAAATGCCAGGCTGGATAAAGCACAAGCTGAAATCAAGATTGCTGGGACAAAAACAGAAATATAGACCAATGGAACAAGATAGAGAGCCCATAGATAAACCCACTCACCCTATGGGTACCTTATTTTTGACAAAGGAGGCAAGAATACACAATGGGGAAAAGACAGCCTCTTCAATAGTGGGGCTGGGAAAACTGGACAGCTACATGCAAAAGAATGAAATTAGAACACTTCCTAAAGCCATGCACAAAGATAAACTCAAAATGGATTAAAGACCTAAATATAAGACCAGAAACTATAAAACTCTTAGAGGAAAACATAGGCAGAACACTCAATGACATAAATCAAAGCAAGATCTTCTAAGACCCACCTCCGAAGTAATGGAAATAAAAACAAGAATAAACAAGTGGGACCTAATTAAACTTAAAAGCTTTTGCATAGCAAAGAAAACCATAAACAAGGGAAAAGACACCTCTCAGAATGGGAGAAAATAATAGCAAATGAAACAACTGACAAAGAATTAAATTCCAAAATATACAAGCAACTCATACAATTCAATACCAGAAAAACAAACAACCCAGTCAAAAAGTGGGGAAAAGACCTAAAAAGACATTTCTCTGAAGAAGACATACAGATGGCTAACAAACACATGAAACAATGCTCAACATCACCATTATTTGAGAAATGCAAATCAAAACTTCAATAAGATATCACCTCATACCGGTCAGAAAGGCCATCATCAAAAAGTCTGCAAACAATAAATGCTGGAGAGGGCGTGCAGGAAAGGGAACATTCTTGCACTACTGGTGGGAATGTAAATTGATATAGCCACTATGGAAGACAGTATGCAGATTCCTTAAAAAGCTAGGAATATAACCACTGTATGACTCAGCAATCCCACTCCTAGGCATATACCCTGAGGAAACCAAAATTGAAAAAGATACACATACCCCAATGTTCACTGCACTATTTACAATAGTTAGAACATGGAAGCAACCTACATGTCCATTGACAAATGAATGGATAAAGAAGCTGTGGTATGTATGTATGTATGTATATGTATATATATGTGTGTGTGTGTGTGTGTGTATAATGGAATACTACTCGGCCATAAAAAGGAACGAATTTGAGTCAGTTCTAATGAGGTGGATGAACGCAGAGCCTATTATGTAGAGAGAAGTAAGTCAAAAGGAGAAGTATAAATATCGTATACTGATGCATATATATGGAATGTAGAAAGATGGCACTGATGAATTTATTTTCAGGGCAGCAGTGGAGAAACAGACATAGAGAACAGATCTATGGACATGGAGGGAGGAGAAGAGGGAGAGGGTGAGACATATGGAGAGAGTAACATGGAAACTTACAATACCATACGTAAAATAGATAGCCAATGGGAATTGCTGTATGACTCAGAGAACTCAAACAGGGGCTCTGTGACAATCTTGAGGGGTGGGATGGAGAGGCAGGTTGAGGAGAGAGGGGACAAGGGTGTACCTATGGCTGATTCTTGTTGATGTTTGGCAGAAAACCACAAAATTCTGTAAAGCAATTATCCTTCAATTAAAAAAAAAGACTGCCAGGAGAAAATCAACCACCTCAGATACGCTGATGACACCACCCTTATGGCAGAAAGTGAAGAGGAACTAAAAAGCCTCTTGATGAAGGGGAAAGAGGAGAATGCAAAAGCCGGCTTAAAACTCAACACTGAAAAAACTAAGATTGTGGCATCCAGTCCCATCAACTCACAGCAAATAGATGGGGAAACAATGGAAACAGTGACAGACTTTACTTTCTTGGGCTCCAAAATCACTGCAGACAGTGACTGCACACATAAAATTTCTTGCTCCTTGGAAGAAAATCAGTGAAGAACCTACAGAGCGTATTAAAAAGCAGAGACATAACTTTGTCAACAAAGGTCCATATAGTCAAAGCTATTGTTTTTCCAGTAGTCATGTATGGATGTGAGAGTTGGACCGTGAAGAAGTCTGAGTGCCAGAGAACTGATGCCTTCAAACTGTAGTGCTGGAAAAGATTCTTGAAAGTCCCCAGACAGCAAGGAGATAAAACCACTCAATCCTAAAGGAAATCAACCCTGAAATTTCATTGGGAGGACTGATATTGAAGCTGAAGCTCCAATACTTTTGCTAGGGGAATCACACTGACTGAAACCGGCCACCCTGGCCAGGCACCATAGTAACTATTTGCATGAGTTGCTTTATGACAGGAGGTCCTGGTAAAAAAACATGGAACTAATAAGCCACCAACAGGGGGAGCTCAGGAGAGATCTAAACGTGACAGTGCATGCTCAGCCACCCCCCGGAACCCTTCTCACTGGCATCCACCTTAGCTGAGCAAGGTGTGCACCACGAGGAAGGACTCCGAGTCAGAATAACTGCCTCAAGACAGCCTGGAAACTAATCCCATCACCATAAAAACTGTAAAAGACTGTAAGCCACATGGCAGAGCAGTTCTCCTGGGTTCCCCTATCCTACAGCTCTCCGCCAGGCGCCCCTCCCCAATAAAATCTCTTGCTTTGTCATGTGTCTCCTCGGAAAATTCATTTCCGAGTGTTAGACAAGAGCCCATTTTCAGGCCCTTCCTGCAACATTTTGGTCACCTGATGGGAAGAGCCAACTCGTTAGAAAAGACCCTGATGCTGGGAAAGATTGAAGGCAGGAGGAGAAGGGGACGACAGAGGATGAGATGGCTGGATGGCACCACTGACTCAACGGACATGAGTTTGAGCAAACTCCGGGAAACAGTGAAGGACAGGGAAGCCTGCCTGCTGCAGTCCATGGGGTCGCAGAGAATCAGACACAACTGAGCGACTGAACAACAACTGTTGATAAAACAAGTGACCAGGACCCACTGTGTAACACAAGGAAACGTACTCCACACTCTGCAATAATCTATAAAGAAAAAAACCCCAACAAATCACATATACACCTTCGTAGATGCAAAACAATTTGCAGTAGAAAGAAAAGGAAAAATCAAAACACCCACAAGGTTGTAATTTTCTGCGCACTCCAGTTCAAAAGATGGGATGAAAACAGAGAAAACGAAAGGAAATTCTGATTCTATTCCCCTCAGAACCTACTGGTGTAACATCCCTGGAGCCTGACTGGTTTGGGTCCCAAGTGGTGGCTCAGATGGTAAAGTGTCTGCCTACAATGCAGGAGACCTATATTTGATCCTTTGGTTGGGAAGATCCCCTGGAGAAGGAAATGACAACCCACTCCAGTACTCTTGCATGGAAAATTCCATGGATGGAGGAGCCTGGTAGGCTACAGTCCATGGAGTCTCAAAGAGTTGGACACAACTGAGCGACTTCACTTTCTTTCTTTCTGGAGTGTCCTGGGGCTGAGGGAGCTGGGAGCATGTAGCAGGCAGTGTGTCTCCAAAATGGGCCTGGAGTGCCTGTTGCCCTCTGGAGAGCCCCCAGCCTCCAGAGACAGGCAGGAGAAATTAAGAGATTAGAATTAACATATACATATTACTATGTATCAAACAGATGATAAAAGTACCCACTGAATAGTTTAGGAAAGTTTACTGAACACACTGTAATCACCTATAAGCAAAAAAGAACCCCAAAGGGATAGATAAATGTCTATGTGTAAATGAATCAAGTTCCTGTACACCTGAAACAAACACAACATCAGAAATTCACTCTCTTCCAACAGAAAATAACAAAAAATTTACAGGGGAAAAAAAAAAGTGGCATGAAGTAGTGCTGCCGCCTTGTGAGCACTGTCTGTAATAACACTATAAAGAGCTGTGCTGCTGCGAATTTAACATTCACACGGGTCCAGGGGCTGTAAATAAAACACACCTGCCCTCCAGAAATATCCTGAGTGGTCATCGAAAAAGAATCCAAAACAAGGCAGGCATTAAAGAAGCCAATTTCAAGATGTAAGTTTAAGTCACACATTTTTAAAAAATCACATGAAAAGATGTCAACATTGCTAAACATTAGAGAAGTGCAATTCTAAAATACAATGAGGTATCACATCACCCTGGTAGGAATGGCCATTGCCAAACACTCTACAAACAGTAAATGCTGGAGAGGGTGTGCAGACAAGGGAACCATCCTCCACTGATGCTTAGGATGTAAATGGGTAACAGCCACTCTGGAGGACACCATCAGGATTCCTTCAACCATGAAAATGAGAATGAAATTAGAAAACATCCTAATACCAAACACAAAATAAGCCCCAGAGAGTATAAAACATCTAAATGTAATGATGGATACTATGAAATTCTCGAGAAAATATAAACAGGACACAACTTGACATAAAATACAGCAAGTTCTTTATGGATTCAGCCCTTAGAATAATGAAAAATAAACCATAAATCACAAAGTGGGACTAAATTAACCTTAAAAGCATTTGCATGCCTAAAGTAAACCCTCAAGGAAAGACAAGGACAATCGTCAGAATAGGCAAAAATATTTGCCAAGGTACCCACAAGGGATTCATCTCCAAAACATACAAACAGCTTGCACAACTTAATATCAACAATACATACCACCAAGAACAAAATGGGCCAAAGACTGAAATGGTTATTTCTCTGAGGAAGGTCTACAGATTCACTTAGGCACATGAAAATGTGATCAACAAGACTAATTATTAGAAAAACACAAAGTCCAGTGAGCTAAGCACTCACATTGGTCAGAATGGTCGTCTCGAAACATTTAAAAGAATAAATGCTAGAACTTCCCTGGTGGTGCAGTTAAGAATATGCCTGCAAATGCAGGAGACACGGGTTGGAACCATGGTCTCAGAAGATTCCACGTAAGTAGGGGCACAAAGCCCATGTGCCACAACTACTGAGCTTGTGCTCTAGAGCCCTTAAACTACAACTACTGAGGCCTCCACTGCAACTACTGAAGCCTGGTGCTCCAGAGCCCACCTTCTGCAACCAGAAGCCGCCACAATGAGAAGCCTGCACAGTGAAGCTAGAGAGTAGCCCCCACTCACCGCAGAGAGAGAAAGCTGGATTTCTGCAGTCAAGGCCCAGTGCAACCAAAGACAAATGATTAAATAGTTATTCAGAAAAGAATAAATGCTGGAGCGGGTTTAGAGACAAGGAAACCCTCTTGCACTGTTGATCACAATCTACATAGCTTCATCCATTAGGGAGAACAGTATGGAGGGTCATTTGAAAAATAACACACAGAAGTATCTTAGGACCCAACAATCCCATGCCTGGGCATAAATCCAGAGAAAATTAAAAATATAAAAGACACCCCTGCAATCTTGGCCCACAAGGTGCAACAGCCAAGTCTGGGAAGCAAGCTAATTGTATAAATTTCAGATGAATGGATACACGATCAGGAACAAATACACAATGCAATATTTCTCAACCATAAGGAAGTAGGAAATAATGCCAAGACCAGTCACAGAAAAGAAGGTTGAGATGATCATTCGAAGTGAAGTAAGGGAGACAGAGACAGACAAGCATCATATGATATCTCTTCTAGGTGTAATCTAAAAATGGATGAAAATGAACTTTTTTCTTAAAGAGACACAGCCTCACAGACTTAGAAAAGTAACATCTGCTCACTGACATAGAAAGCTATGGGTGAGGGAGAAACGAGCTGCTTCAGACTAATGTATGTATATTACTACTCATAAAGTCACCAGGATCTACTGTGTAACACAAGAAAACTTATGCAACACTGTGTAATTACCTATACAAAAAAACCCACATATACACTCGAGCAGTGTCTTAGGAGTGGTCATTGAAAAAGAATTCAAAACAAGACAGGTGTTCAATTTCACCTGTCAAATTGGTGGGCAACTTCAGGTGGTAAGTTTAACTCATACCCTCTAAAAAAAAAAATCACATTAAAAGATGTCACCATCACTAAATATTAGAGAAGTGGAAATAAAACTCCAATGAGGTATTTCCTTACAAGATTCACAATCACCATTGTCCAAAAGTCGACAAACAATAAGTGCTAGAAGGAGTGTGGGAAAAAGGGAACCCTCTTACATTAGTGAAAAGGTAAATTAGTAACAGCCACAGTGTTTAAAGAAATGAGAATGAGAATGCAATTAGAATACTCCCTGATACATACACAAAAATAAACTCCAAATAGATTAAAGACCTAAATAAAAGGATCAGTCAGTTCAGTTCAGTTGTTCAGTTGTGTCCAGCTCTTTGCGACCCCATGGACTGAAGCACGCCAGGCTTCCCTGTCCATCACCAACTCCCGGAATTTACTCAAACTCATCTCCATTGTGTTGGTGATGCCATCCAACCATCTCATCATCTGTCGTCCCCTTCTCCTCCCACCCTCAGTCTTTTCCAGCATGAAGGTCTTTTCAAATGAGTCAGTTCTTCGCATCAGGTGGCCAAAGTATTGGAGCTTCAGCTTCAACATCAGTCCTCCCAATGAATATTCAGGACTGATTTCCTTTAGGATGGACTGGTTGGATCTCCTTGCTGTCCAAGGGACTCTCAAGAGTCTTCTCCAACACCACACTTCAAAAGCATCAATTTTTTGGCGCTCAGGTTTCTTTATAGTCCAACTCTCACATCCATACATGACTACTGGAAAAACCATAGCCTTGACTAGATGGACCTTTGTTGGCAAAGTAGTCTCAGCTTTTTAATATGCTATCTAGGTTGGTCATAACTTTTCTTCCAAGGAGTACACGTCTTTTAATTTCATGGCTGCAGTCACCATCTGCAGTGATTTTGGAGCCCCATAAAATAAAGTCTGTTACTGTTTCCCCATCTATTTGCCATGGAGTGATAGGACCAGATGCCACCATCTTAGTTTTCTGAATGTTGAGATTTAAGCCAACTTTTTCACTCTCCTCTTTCAGTTTCATCAAGAGGCTCTTTAGTTCTTCTTCGCTCTCTGCCATAAGGGCAGAAATCCATAAAAGTATGGATACAATGAAACTCCTGAGGAAAAGCGCAGAACACACTTTGACATAAAATGCAGCAAGCCCTTTCCTGACCCACCTCTTAGAATCATGAAAAATAAAACAAAAATTTAAAAATGGGACCTAATTACCCTTAAAAGCATTGTAACAACAGAGGAAACCATAAACACAACAAAAAGACAACCCTCATAATGAAAGTAATATTTGCAAAAGAAGACACACTCAGGAATTTATCTCCAAGATGCACAAGTAGCTTATGCACCTCAATAATAAAGAAACAAACCAATCAAATAGGGGCACAAGATTTAAATGGACTTTTCTCCAAAGAAGACATAGAGGTGGCCATGAAGGACATGAGAAGATGCTCAGCATCTGTAAGTATCAGAGAACTGTGGATCAGTTGTACAATATGGTATCGCCTCGCACAGGTCAGAATGGTCAGCATCAAAAAGTCTACAACAATAAATGCCGAAGAGGGTATGGAGAAAAAATAACCCTCCACCCTGTTGGTGGGAATGAAAGTCAGTAAATCACAAAGCAGAACAAGACAAAGGTTCATTAAAAACTAAACAGAGAAGCACCATAGGACCAGCGATCCCATTCCTGGGCATAGATCCAGAGAAAACCATAATTTTAAAGACAGGTGCTCCCCAACGTTCATGGCAGCACTATGTACAACAGCCAAGACATGGAAGCAACCTTAGTGGATAAGGACAGATGAATGGGTAAAGAAGATGGGGTACACGCACACAGAGCATTATTACTCAGCCATAAAAGGATGACATCATACCACATCCAGGAATAAGGAGGTGGAGACGATCACAGTAAGTGAAGTGAGACAAAAGCAAGTATCATGTGATATCACTTAGTGGTGAATTCTAACAATGGATACAAATGAACTTCTTTACCAAACAGAAATAGCCCCACACATAGCAAAGCACCTTATGGCTATCAAAAGGGAAAGGTGGTGGGCGATGAGAAATGAGCAGGTGTTGATGAACATACACACACTACCCTTTATAAATAAACAACGAGGACCCCTAATCAACACTGCATGATAAACTAAATGGGAAAAGAAACCAAAAAACCACATGTACACATCTATGCATAAGCGAATCATGTTGCTGTCCACCTAAAACAAAAACAAACATACCCTACAACACCGTAAGTCACCTATACACCAATACAAAACACAAAGAGTGAATGCCAACTCTCTTCCCCTCAGGCCTTTGTGACCCGGGCTGCTCTCACATCCCTGAAGCCCAGGCAGGCTTGTTTCCCAAGGATGGACTGTCATGGGGCTGATGGAGCTTGGGAGGGTGTGCCAGCCAATGAGCCCTGCCGCATGGCCCTGGTGAGCCTGTTCCCTTCTGCTGCAACCCACAACCTCCAGATCCAGGTGGGTCCTCCTGCACTAAAACTACGCCTACAGCACCCAAAGGATATGGAGCCTCTGGGCTGGAAGAGCTTTGAAAAGCCCCATGGGCTCCATGTCTCCTGGTGTTGGGGTTCCCACCTTCAGCCTCCTTCCTTAGGGTCGCCCCACCTATGGATGAAAGCACCCTTCCCAGAGTGGTGTTGCAGGAATTGGGATTTGTCCAGGGGACAGGGGTAAGGAAGGAAGAAGGATGGGACACAAGCCTCAAATGCTTCTTTTGGCACTTTCTACTCTCACAATCCAGGAACAGGACTTTCCCCAAAGGCTCTGGTTCCCTCAGTAACCAGAGTTGGTCATAAAGACATGCTGCCACCTTGTGGCCATTTCCCATAACAACAACTTTGAAATCAATGCTCCTGGGCACTTAACATTTACAAGGCCTAAGGGGCTTAAGGCAAAAAACACCTGCCCTTAAGAAATCTCCTAGGGGAGGTCATCAGAAAAATATTAAAACCGGGAAGTCACTCAAGAAACCAATTTGAATAAGTTTAAATCACACTGTTTAAAAAAAATTAATATGCAAAGATGTCAACATCACTAAATATGAGAGAAATGCAAATCAAAACTTCAACAAGGTATCACCTTACACCAGTCACAATGACCATAGGCAGAAACTCTACAAACAATAAATACTGGAGAGGGTATAGAGCAAAGGAAACCCTCCTACAATGATGCTGGGGATGGAAACTGGGAGCAGCCACTGTGGAGGACACCAGACAGATTCCTTAGCAATGAATATGAGAATGAAATTAGACTACTCACTAACACCATACACAAAAATAAACTGCAAATACATTAAATGTCTAAACAAAAGAGCAGATACAATGGAACTCTTGAGGAAAAAAAGCAGAACCCACTTTGACATAAAATGCAGCGAGATCTTTTTTTGATCCACCTCTAAGAATCAGGACATAAAAAAACAAAAATAAACACATGGGACCTAATGGGCATTAAAAGCATTTGCACAACAAAGGACACCATCAGTGGAAAAAAAAAGACGACCAAGAATGGAAAAATTTCATGCAAACAAAGCCACAGGGAATTTATCTCCACACATACAACTTGGAAAACTCAGTATCAAAAAGCAATCCAGTAAAAAAAATTGGCCAAAGATCTAAATGCACTTTACTCCACAGAAGGCATAGAGATGGCCATAAATTAGAGGAAAAGATTCTAAAATCACTCGTTCTTAGAGAAAGGGAAGTCAATTGTCCAATGAGATATCATGTCAATCAGAATGAGCATCTCAAAAAGTCTACAACAATAAATTCTGCAGAAAGTTTGGAGAGAAAAAAAACCCTCCCACCATGGGTGGGAATGTAAATGGGTACATTCACTAGGGAGAACATTACGGAGGTTCTTTAAAAAACTAAACACAGAAGTACCAAGTGACCCAGCAATTCCATACCTAGGCACAGATCCAGAGAAAACCAAAATTGTAAAAGATACCTGCATCCCAACAATCACAGCAGCACTAGGTACAATAGCAAAGACAGGGAAGCAACTTAAGTGTACAAGAACAGATGAATGGATACAGAAGATGTGATATATATATATATATATATATACACACAATGCAATATTACTCAGAAATAAATAGGGATGAGATAATGCCATTTCCAGTTACAGGGGAGAAAGTAGAGATGATCATACTAAGTGAAGTGAGACAGGGAAAGACAGGTATCATAGGATATCATTTCTGATGGAATCTAAAAATGGATACAAATGAACTTTTTACAAGAGAATCAGCCTCAGAGACTTAAAAAAGAAACTTATGGTTACCAAAGAAGAAAGTTGAAGGGGGCAGAGGGCAATTAATTAGCTGGTTCAGATTAAAATAATACCATAAAAATGTGCTAAATAGCCCAAAGTCTGAGAGGGCTGTAAATGACACCTGCCCACAAGAAATGTCTCAGGGTAAATAATCGGAAAAGAATTCCTAACTGAGCCAACTTTCAGGAAAGCAGATTCAAGTGATAAACTGTACTCATAAGGTGTAAAATAACAAAAGCACATGGGAAGATACTCCACATCAGTAATTATTAAATCAATATGAATCAACAGGTATCACCTCACACTGGTCAGTGGCCATCATCAAAAAGCTCTACAAAGAATAAATACTGCAGAGAATGTACAGAAAAGGGACTCCTCCCACAATCTTGGTGGGAATGTAACTGGTGACGCCACTATTGAAAGCAGCACGGAGTTTCTCTGAACACTAAACATACAGGTATCATATGATCCTGCAATCTCAATCCCAGGTTTAGTTCTGGAGAAATTCATCATTCAAAATGACATGCACACCCCAATTTTCAGGCTAGCACTACTTACAACAGCCAAAACATAAAATCCACCAAAAAGTCCATTGACAGGAAAATGAAGACTATGCGGTATATCTATATACTGGAATACTACTCAGTCATTAAACAGGATGAAATAATGATATTGACAGCCCCATGGATGGACTGAGAAATTTTCATACCAAGTGGGATAAGTCAAGGAGGAAAAAGACAAATATCCTAAGGTACCACGTACAGGTGGAATCTAAAAATTCATACCACTGAACTAATATACAAAACAGAAACAGCCTGAGAAAACCAAATTCTGATTATCGTAAGAAAGTTAGAAGGGAAGGATAAATTAAGTTTGGGATGAAAATATACACACTAATATATAGCAAGTTGATAATGAAAAGGGACCTACTGAATAGAACAGGAAACTCTCCTGAACAAACTGTAATAACCTATATGAGAAAAAGAAAAAAACAGAAAAATAGATGTCTATGTATAACTGAATCAAGTTCAGGTACACCTAAAACAAAACATCAGAAATCAACTCTACTCCAATATAAAATAACAATTCAATTACAAATTAAGTTACGTGAGCTCGGTCTAAGGGAAACCAGACAGCCGTGACTCGGTGGATTAGACATGTGATATGCCCTGATATTACTGTGACACCACCAAAGGTTTTCACTCAGCAGAACACAGAGCAGCAACCCACACAAAGGTGCCTGCCCTCAGGTGAAGAGAACAAAAAGGACCACAGTTTAAACAGGGCAACACCCTCAATTCAGATGTTGGGAACCTCCGTGGGGACAAGACACACGGCAGGCAAAGACTAGATACGCTGTCTCTGTACACAGGATCCTGACTCAGGCGGATGGGGTAAGACCCACACGATCCCCAGGCTCTGCACCGGGGGTCCCATGACCCTTGATTAGGACACCATGTCTCTGCTGGTTAGGCCCCTAAGGTGGAAACGGGTGCTTTCCTGTAACCCCCTGGGATGACAGAAAGAAATGTAGGGTCAGTCTCCTCCCCCCATACTGTCCCATAGACGTCCTCTTCTCTCTCTGGTTCTGTGTGATAGTAACTGTTTTTACGGCTGTCATGATAATGTTGAACACACTACCTTGGTTCTGGCAGGCTCGGTCCTTTCTTGTTCCACTGAGGTGTTGAGAAAACACGCCAAAGGGCTGGGAGACGAGGGCCAGGTCTGGTCTCTGCTGAGGAGGGACGGTCTACTGGAAGGAGATCACAGCAGCAACCTCACCTGCTGCCCATTGGGCATTTGTCTGATCCATGTGCCCTGCAATCAATTCACCAGGTGAACCTGCCTCCCTTCCCGCAATGTTTATCCTGGAAAATTGGAGTAATTACCAGGTAGCCACCTGAGGAGTCTCTAGGAGCCCCAGGGAAGGTATACTTCACAGGGATAAAGAGGCAAACAGGCACAGGCCTGTATACTGTAAAGCATTAATGAATGAGTACTGTAAAGCATTAATTACTAAACACAAGTGAAGTTCTCATGTATTCATCCCTTTTTCTAGTTGTGTGTGTGTGTGTGGTCTCCCATGATCCTGTCCCATGAAAACGGAGTGAGCCTCACACAGTCCCCAGACCACCCACCTGGGGTCACATGTACCCTTGGTCAGGACACCATGGCTGTGGTCAGCAGGCCCCCAGTGTGTAAACAAGCCACGTCCCTGGGACCTGCTGGGGCCCTAGAAAGAAGTGTAGGGTCCAACTCTTCTCCCAGTCTTCCCTGAGAGTCAGGCCCCCTCCTGTTTTCACTCTGGTTCTGTGTGATTTTTCGCTGGTTTGAAAGCTCGTGCTAGACGTGAATACGCTACCTTGGTTCTGGTAGTCTCTGTCTTCCTTGTCCCGCTGAGGTGTTGAGATAACACGGGTGAGCTGGGCTGAAAGACGAGGGGCAGTTCTGTTCTCTTCGGAGGAGAGAGTCGACTGGAAGGAGAGCACAGCAGCAACCTCGCCTGCTGCCCACTGACTTTTTGCCTGATTCCTGTGCCCTGGAATCAATTCACCAGGTGAACCTGCCTCCCTACTCAGCCTGAATGTGCTGGAACATTGGAATGATTACCAGGTAGCCCACCTGAGGGGCCTCCAGGAGCCCCAGGGAGATGAACCTGGCGGGGGAGAGACTAGGAGCTGGACTGCAGCACTGACCCCCACGAGGGCCAGGGAAGCCCACTCAGAGGAGAGCACGGTTCCCAGAGAAGCCCACCCAGCCCCAGAGCCCAGACATCTGAGCGCTGACGCTCAGACGCAGGCACGGAGTTTCCTAGACAGAGGCCAGGCCAGGCCTCCACCCGGGTCCCCATGTCCCAGCGCACACAGAACAGTCAGGCCTAAATGTCCTCATTGCAGAAAGCGCATGGTCTCATTAAACATAATCAGTGTAGACAGGACTTGGAGAGTCTAAACCTACCATGTAGACAGAACTTGGTCAGGTTCAGACGAGTTTAGGGCTGGTCTCCCAGCAGGCACAGGTCACATACATGCAGGGTCTCTCATCGTTGGACAGGGGGCTCACCCTCGTGTGGGAACTAGGATGTATATTTCTTGAAGAAGAAATCATCACCGGGCTCCACACTTCACCCACATCAGGAAAGTGAAAGGTGTGTGTCATTACATATTTCAAAACAATGTTACAAATTTCTCTGGGCACAAGATGGTCAGGATCCAGGGAAGATCCAGGAATTTCTTAGTATGCAGCCCAGTGTCTTAAGTAAAGACAGATAGGAAGTGGCCTTATTTCAGCGTCCCAGGCTTCCAGCATGAGACAGCCACTCTGGAAGCCTTCTGGAAAAGTATATACTCTATCAGAATAAAAATATATTGTTGAAATTGCAAGCATACTAGTTATTATTTGCAAACCTAAAATATTCTTAAGAGCTTGGCACCCTGATCGTTGCAGTTGTCATTGGTTCCTTTGTATACAGATTTCCTGGGTAGAAACAAGCCATCATTTCAAATTAGTTTCTTCTAATTATGTTATTTATTCTTACATGAATGAAAGGTCACAGATGAAAAAGTAAGAATTTTTTTGTATTTTCAATACAAAAAAGTATTGAATTTGCAAACACTAGTGACTCGGAGAAGGCAATGGCACCCCACTCCAGTACTCTTGCCTGGAAAATCCCATGGACGGAGGAGCCTGCTGGGCTACAGTCCATGGGGTCGCTAAGAGTGTCGGACACGGCTGAGCGACTTCAGTTTCACTTTTCACTCTCATGCATTGGAGAAGGAAATGGCAACCCACTCCAGTGTTCTTGCCTTGAGAATCCCAGGGACGTGGGAGCCTGGTGGGCTGCTGTCCATGGGGTCGCACAGAGTCGGACACGACTGAAATGACTTGGCAGCAGTGACTCAAAGAGCCCATAAGCTTCATGTCCTTTGTCTTCTAATAGTTTTATTTTTTTCCTGAAGAAACCTGAACAAATAGGCCTCCTGATTTTTTTTTTTGCTTCTCTGTTCAAACTGAGCTAAACTGAAATTGATATTCATATAAAAAAGTAAGTTTTTGAGTTTTGAGATGTCATACTAGGGTAACAGAGGCTGGAGAAAATGGAACACTTCTATGCTACTGGTAGGCAAACCACATTCTTAAAATAAAGCTTTGGATGTTGGTTCAACTACGTGCCAGAATATTGTCTTAAGTGTTATTCTTTCAGTGGTATCTCTTTGTGACCTCATGGACTGTAGCCCGCCAGGCTCCTCTGTCCATGGGATTCTCCAGGCAGGAATACTGGAGTGGATTGCCATTCCCTTCTCTAGGGGATCTTCCCGACTCAAGGATAGAGCCTGGGTCTCCTGCATTGCCAGCAGATTCTTTACTGTCTGAACCACCAGAGAAGCCCAGAATATTGTACAGACCCAAATTAAAACTGTCTAAAGCTTTCTTTGGCAGGGTCACCACCTTTGGGCATGATGATGTCCTGCAGTCATCTGGCAATTCCCCACAACAGCAACCTTAAAGGTTTCGCTTTCGAGTACTTAATATTCACCAAAATTGCTGGGCTCTAAATGGCACTTGATGTCAAGAAGACTCCAGAGCTAAAGAGTAAAATATGCAAGAAGGGTCAAACTGTCAGAAGAAAATATCAAGAGGTAAATACAATCTATGAGATTTTCTTAAGAAAGCACAGGAAAAGGTTCTCAGTTATGTAAATAATTAGACACAGGACAATCAAAATGACAATGATGTATGGCCATAGAGAAGTCCAAAATACCACTTTCAAAAAATCTAAGAACGCGAGAGTGGGGTGAAGAAAAAAGACCCTTAGATAGTGCTGGTGAATATTTATTGGTAACTGTTGCTATGAGGACATACTTAGATGTGCATTTTAATGGTTGAGATAGACGAACCATATAATCTGGCAGTCCAACTGCTGAGAGTGTATGTGGAGAAAATCAGGTTTTGGAAAACCCACGCACACAAGCATGCACCACAGCAGGTTGCAAAATAAGTCAGATATGGAAGTAGGCAAACATACATGGACAGGCGAATGGATAAAGAAAAAGGAATACATGCAAAGAAATATGGCTCTGACTTAAAAATTGAGATAATGTCAACTGCAGGGACACAGATATATCTAGAGGTAATATCATTAGGTAACATCAGTTGATGGAGAGAGAGTTATTATATGATATCATGTACAGGCAGGAAAGAGGTACTCATTGCGTGCATGTGTGTGTGCTAAGTTGCTTCAGTACTATGAGCTTACTGATGTGAAATAAATAGTCTTAGGCAACAAAGTTATAGTCACCAAAGGGGAATGGTGGGAATAAGGCATAAATCAGGAGGAAGGAATTAACTCATACCCACAAATACATAAAAAAATAAATGATCAATATGGGCCTACTTGAGAAAGGGTGTTGGACTAAACACATTCTAATAAACTACATGTTAAAAAAAAAAAGATGAATAGATACAGAAGTAAGTATAACTGAACAAGATTTTGTACACCTACAACAAATACAACCTTGTAAGTCATTTTAACTCCAATTAAAAAATATGTATTACTAGGAGAAACAAAAGTATTAAAGAAACACAAGCTTTGGGTGGCTTCTTCTCATATACTCCACTCTAGTTTACAACTGGGTTCTAAGGCTATAAATCAAGCCTTGGATACCATAGTAACAAGACTTGGGCATGAAGGCATTCCTCTGCCTTGTGCCCATTTTTCAAAACATCAACCTAAAAATATTGCTCTAAGTTACTTCATATTCACAAGCAGTGCTGGGGTCTAAATGATACATAAACTTAAAAAACTTTCAAGGGAATCCCATCAAAACAAGTTAAAAATTGTCAGACTCTCAACAAAAATACTTTCAACCATAAATTCTCATCACACTGTTTAAAAAAAAATTGCCAAGGTGCTGAACATAATGATTTATAAGAGGCATGAGAATCAAGAGCACAGTGAGTGATCATTTTGCACCAGTGTGAAAGGCTATCCTGAACATTTTGCAGAAAGGAAATGGTGAAAATGCACAGAGAACAGGGAACCCATTTATGCTGCTCATAGCATGTAAAAGATAAAAGCAGTATAGAGATGCAAATGGAACTGCCTTAAAGAAATAAGGGAGCTTTTCTGGTGGCTCAGACAGTAAAGAATCTACCTGCAATGCATGAGACCTGGGTTCGATCCCTGGGTCAGATCCCCTGGAGAAGAAAATGGCAATCCACTGCAGTATTCTTACTGGAGAATTCTATGGACAGAGGCGCCTGGCTGGCTACAATCCATAGGTAGGGTCACAAAGAGTCAAACACAACTGAGTGACTAACACACTTAAAGACATAAGATTTTGCAGAAGTACTCCAAGGAATATTTGAGAAGACAACGTTTTGAAACACACGTGCAACCAAACATTCACTGAACAACACTTTGCAATAGCCCTGAAATGGAAATAAACATATTGTTTATGGGGAGATAAATGAATAAAGAAAAAGAGATCCATGAACACAATGGAACATGACTCTACCAGAAGAAAATGAAATAATGTGATTTTCAGGAGCACTGATAAAACTAGGGATGATCAAACAACGTGAAGAAAACCAGAAAAAGATATATATATTTAGATATCATTTATGCTGGAATTGATAAACACACAATTTATTCACTGAGAAACATGAAGACTTGGCAACCTAGAAAACAATCTTCTGATTAAGGAGAAAGCAAGTAGAAAGGGATAAAATAAAAGGTTCAGTTCAGTTCAGTCACTCAGTCGTGTCTGACTCTTTGCGACCCCATGAATCGCAGCATGCCAGGCCTCCCTGTCCATCACCAACTCCCAGAGTTCACCCAAACTCATATTAGAGTAAACAAATATAATCGTTCTATGTAAAAAAGGTAATCATCAAAGACCTAGATAAAACAAAGGATTTCTGTGAACACAGTGTAATGAACTCCACGTGAAAAAATGCAAATCTGAATACATATGTGTGTGTGTATATATATATATATACACACATATATGTATATGTAAAACTGAAAACACATTTGGTTCACCTGCCACACACAGCACATTGTGTTATCAGTGTTACTACAATATGGAATAAAGATTAATTTAAAAAAGAAAGCTAGGGAAGGACACACACGCTTTTGGGTGTTTGCTCAGGTACATTCCACATTAAATTACAGTCCTGAATGAAAATTCTCTTAAAGCTTTTATTTCCAGGGTAACCACAATTGGGCATTAGAAAACCCTGCAGCCTTGTGGCCATTCCCAGCAACAGCAACCTTAAGTTTTCCTGTTGTTCAGTCGCTAACCTGTAGTCAACTCTTTGCAACCCCATAGCCAGGCATCCCTGTCCTTCACTATCTCCCAGAGTTTGCTCAGATTCATGTCCACTGAGTCAGTGATGCTATCTAACCATCTCTTCCACTGTTGCCCCCTTCTCCTTTTGCCTTCAATTTTTCCCAGCATCAGGGTCTTTTCCAATGACTCAGCTCTTCACACATCAGGTGACCAAAGTAATGGAGCTTCAGCTTCAGCAACAGTCCTTTCAGTGAATATTCAGGGTTGATTTCCTTTAGGATTTGATCTCCTTGCTGTCCAGGGGACTCTCAAGAGTCTTCTCCAGCACCACAGTTCAAAAGCATCAATTCTTCAGTGCTCTGCCTTCTTTACTGTCCAGCTCTCACATCCATACGTGACTACTGGAAAGACCATAGCTTTGACTATACAGACCTTTGTCGGCGAAGTGGTATCTTTGCTTTCTAACACACAGTCCAGGTTTGTTATAGCTTGCCTGCTAAGAAGCAATTGTCTTCTAATTTTATGGCTGCAGTCACCATCCACAGTGATTTTAGAGCCCAAGAAGAAGAAATCTCACATCCATGCGTGACTACTGGAAAAAAACCATAGTTTTGACTATATGGACCTTTGTCGGCAAAATAATGTCTCTACTTTTCAATACACTGTCTAGGTTTGTCAGAGCTTTTCTTCCAAGGAGCAAGAAAGAGTCTTTTCATTTCATGCCTGCAGTCACCATGATCTTAGTATTTTTTAGTATTGAGTTCTAAGCCGGCTGTTTCACTTTCCTCCTTCACCCTCATCAAGAGGCTCTTTAAATCCTCTTCGCTTTATGCCATTAGGATGGTATCATCTGCACATCTGTGGCTGTTGATATTTCTCCTGGCAATCTTGATTCCAGCTTGTTACTCATCCAGCTGGGCACTGCTCATGATTTGCTCAGCATATAGGTTAAAATAAAAATAAACATCCCTGTGTACTCCTTTCTCAATCCTGAACCAATCAGTTGTTCCATACAGGGTTCTAACTGTTGCTTCTTGACCCACATACAGGTTTCTCAGGAGACAGGTAAGGTGATCCGGTATTCTCATCTCTTTAAGAATTTTCCATAGTTTGTTACAATGCACACAGTCAAAGGCTTTAGCATAGTCAATGAAACAGAAGTAGGTGTTTTTTTTCTGGAATTCCCTTGCTTTCTCTGTGATTCAGCGAATGTTGGCAATTTGTTCTCTTGTTCTTCTGCCTTTCCTAATTCCAGCTTGATTGTCTGGAAGTTCTTGGTTCACATACTGCTGAAGCCTAGTGGAGGATTTTGAACATAACCTTACTAGCATGGGAGGTGACTGCAATTGTCCAGTGGGTTTGAACATTCCTTAACTGCCCTTCTTGGGGATTGGGATGAGGATTGACCTTTTCCAGTCCTGTGGCCATTGCTGGATTTTCCAAATTTCCTGACATATTGAGTGCAGTACTTTAACAGCATCATCTTTCAGGATTTTAGATAACTCTGCTGGAATTCCATCCCCTCCACTAGCTTTATTGGCAGCTGTGCTTCCTAAGGCCCATTTGACTTTACACTCCAGGATGTCTGGCTCTGAATGAGAGACTACACCATCCCATCATGGTTATCCAGGTCACTGAGATCTTTTTTGTACAGTTCTTCAGTGTATTGTATCTATCTCTTCTTGATCTCTTCTGCTTCTATTAGGTCATTACCAATTCTGTCCTTTATTGTGCCCATCTTTGAATGAAATGTTCCTTTGATATTTCTAATTTTCTATGTCTATCAACTTAAAAAAAATCACTTATCTGTGTACCCACTAGATTAGGCACCAACTTTGCCACGAAAATTCCTATTCATACTCCAGCACTAGCCCCCAACGTAAGGAAATCATGAACATGCGCTGCTGCAGAAGAACAGAAATTCTGAGGTCAGGACTCCTGATCCCTAAACAGTTTGCTCTAAAAAAAAAAACTCTCCGTAACATCCTTAGGAAGCCCTTTGTCCCAGATACATGACCCTGAGGCTGTCAGCTGTCCTCTATGCCTTCACCCTGCCCCCACTTCCACATAGCAGACACACTGTACTGAACCACCCCATTTCAGAACAGGAATAAGTTATTTCTATGGATATGATTTTAATAATATTCAATAAGTATTCAGTAATCAAAGCTTTCTCTAAATCAGGAAAAAAGAATCCAAAGTAATCAGCAAATATTTTGTGTGTATATGTATGTATATACACACATATAATTTTAAAAATCTCTTTCCATAATTTAGTTCTGACTTCTAAGTGACAGAAGCAGTGAAGGACTCGATGTTGAAGCACCCTGTGGCAAGGCTTTTTCAGGGCGATGAGGTTCTTGCAGATTATTCATCATGCTTGCTCCAGTTCCACAAGGACTCCACCACAGTCACTGGGATGGAGAAGGATCAGTAGTTTTCTATGTGCTATTTTGGCCTCTTCACTTAGAATACGAATCTTCTTTTCTTTCAAATCCATCACAGCTTCATTTATATTATCTGCCTTAAGAAAAGGAAATAAACAAGAACACTTCTGAGATTACCAAAAAAAACCACCAAATTATGGTATCATAAGACTTAGAAAAAACTTTGCAAACTCATGTGTCTAACTCCTCTGCTTTTGGGCAGAACAAGTCTTTAACCATCACAAAAATCAGCTTAATACTTCTAGAGACCACATAAGAGGTTGATAAATTTTCCTAGGTGAGGAACCACAATGCTGAAGAATTTTCTCCATTAATAAACATTTCTCCTTAGGACCTAAATTATGTCTGCTTCACTCCATAGCATGTTCCTGTGGCAGCACTATTGCTGATTCTTCACAAATTGTTCTTCCTAAGAGCCCTGGGTTCCTCATTTACAAGAGGGAGATGAGGCCTGCCATATAAATGGCCAAGAGATCAAAATGAGATAACAGATAAGAAGTTCTTAGCACAATTTACAGAAGGTACTCAACAAATATGAGTGCATCCCTAATCTCCAAACCTCCCTTCTGCTCAGCTGTCTGATTATCACTTTTATTTTGGCTGTGCAGTACAGCATGTGGGATCCTAGTTCCCCGATTAGGGAATTGTGGGAATTTCTAGGGAGTTACTGAGCATGAGGGTGGATTTGGAAAACCCTAAATTTGCAGCTGGTATCGCGGGAGAATGGTCTTCTGGATGTCTGTGTGTCCTCTAAACCTGAATTTTTTTGTTGTTGTTCAACCACTCAGTCATGTCCAACTGTTTGCAACCCCATGAACTGGAGCATGCCAGACTTCCCTGTCCTTCACTATCTCACAGAACTTGCTCAAACTCATGTCCTTTGAGTCAGTGATGCCATCCAACCATCTCATCCTCTGTTGTCCCCTTCTCCTCCTGTCCTCAATCTTTCCCAGCATCATGGTCTTTTCCAGTGAGTTGGCTCTCCGCATCAGGTGGCCAAAGTACTGGAGCTTCAGCTTTAGCATGAGTCTTTCCAGTGAATATTCAGGGTTGATTTCCTTTAAGATTGACTGGCATTGATCTCCTTTCAGTCCAATGGACTCTCCAGAGTCTTCTCCAGCACCACAATTTGAAAGCATCAATTCTTTGTTGATGGCTGACTTTGCAGCCAGCCACCTGACTACAGTCTAACAGGCATCATATTAATTAAAGTTTACATATATATGCATGACAGAGCATGGTCCACTGGAGAAGGGAATGGCAAGCCACTTCAGCATTCTTGCCTTGAGTACCCCATGAACAGTATGAAAAGGCAAAATGATAGGATACCAAAAGAGGAACTCCCCAGGTCAGTAGGTGCCCAATATGCTACTGGAGATCAGTGGAGATATAACTCCAGAAAGAATGAAGGGATGGAGCCAAAGCAAAAACAATACCCAGCTGTGGATGTGACTGGTGATAGAAGCAAGGCCCCATGCTGTAAAGAGCAATATTGCATAGGAACATGGAATGTCAGGTCCATGAATCAAGGCAAATTGGAAGTGGTCAAACAAGAGATGGCAAGGGTGAACGTCGACATTCAAGGAATCACCGAACTAAAATGGACTGGAATGGGTGAATTTAACTCAGATGACCATTATATCTACTACTACGGGCAGGAATCCCTCAGAAGAAATGGAGTAGCCATCATGGTCAACAAAAGAGTCCAAAATGCAGTACTTGGATGCAATCTCAAAAACAACAAAATGATCTCTGTTCGTTTCCAAGGCAAACCATTCAATATCACAGTTATCCAAGTCTATGCCCCAACCAGTAACGCTGAAGAAGCTGAAGTTGAACGGTTTTATGAAGACCTACAAGACCTTTTAGAACTAACATCCAAAACAGATGTCCTTTTCATTATAGGGGACTGGAATGCAAAAGTAGGAAGTCAAGAAATACCTGGAGTAACAGGCAAATTTGGCCTTGGAATGCGGAATGATGCAGGGCAAAGACTAATAGAGTTTTGCCAAGAAAATGCACTGGTCATAGCAAACACTCTCTTCCAACAACACAAGAGAAGACTCTACCCATGGACATCACTAGATGGTCAACACCGAAATCAGATTGATTGTATTCTATGCAGCCAAAGATGGAGAAGCTCTATACAGTTAACAAAAACAAGACCAGGAGCTGACTGTGGCTCAGACCATGAACTCCTTATTGCCAAATTCAGACTTAAATTGAAGGAAGTAGGGAGAGCCGCTGGACCATTCAGGTATGACCTAAATCAGATCCCTTATGATTATACAGTGGAAGTGAGAAATGGACTTAAGGGCCTAGATCTGATAGATAGAGTGCCTGATGAACTATGGACTGAGGTTCGTGACATTGTACAGGAGACAGGGATCAAGACCATCCCCATGGAAAAGAAATGCAAAAAAGCAAAATGGCTGTCTGGGAGGCCTTAAAAATAGCTGTGAAAAGAAGAGAAGTGAAAAGCAAAGGAGAAGAGGAAAGATATAAGCATCTGAATGCAGAGTTCCAAAGAATAGCAAGAAGAGATAAGAAAGC
>SJYQ01000639.1:696603-801055 GCA_006410935.1 Redunca redunca
TATTTCTGCTTTATTGACTGTGCCAAAGCCTTAGACTGTGTGGATCACAATAAACTGTGGAAAATTCTGAAAGAGATGGGAATACCAGACCACCTGACCTGCCTCTTGAGAAATCTGTATGCAGGTCAGGAAGCAGCAGTTAGAAGTGGACATGGAACAACAGACTGGTTCCAAATAGGAAAAGGAGTACGTCAAGCCTGTATATTATCACTCTGCTTATTTAACTTCTATGCAGAGTACATCATGAGAAACGCTGGACTAGAAGAAACACAAGCTGGAATCAAGATTGCTGGGAGAAATACCAATAACCTCAGATATGCAGATGACACCACTTTTATGGCAGAAAGTGAAGAGGAACTAAAGAGCCTCTTGATGAAAGTGAAAGTGGAGAGTGAAAAAGTTGGCCTAAAGCTCAACATTCAGAAAATGAAGATCATGGCATCCGGTCCCATCACTTCATGGGAAATAGATGGGGAAACAGTGGAAATAGTGTCAGACTTTATTTCTGGGGGCTCCAGAATCACAACAGATGGTGATTGCAGCCATGAAATTAAAAGACATTTACTCCTTGGAAGAAAAGTTATGACTAACCTAGATAGCATATTCGAAAGCAGAGACATTACTTTGCCGACTAAGGTCCATCTAGTCAAAGCTATGGTTTTTCCTGTGGTCATGTATGGATGTGAGAGCTGGACTGTGAAGAAGGCTGAGCGCCGAAGAATTGATGCTTTTGAACTGTGGTGATGGAGAAGACACTTGAGAGTCCCTTGTTCACAAGAAGATCCAGCAAGTCCATTCTGAAGGAGATGAATCCTGGGATTTCTTTGGAGGGAATGATGTTAAAGCCGAAACTCCAGTACTTTGGCCACCTCATGGGACGAGTTGACTCATTGGAAAAGACTCTGATGCTGGGAGGGATTAGGGGCAGGAGGAGAAGGGGACGACAGAGGTTGAGATGGCTGGATGGCATCACCAACTTGATGGGCGTGAGTTTGAGTGAGCTCCGGGAGTTGCTGATGGACAGGGAGGCCTGGCGTGCTGCAGCGCATGGGCTTGTAAAGAGTCGGACACGACTGAGCGACCAAACTGAATGGTCTCTTAGCTGTATAGCTTAAGTGATTTTTAAAAAGGAACCATACAGCTTTCTAGATTTTAAAAACAAAACATCATCATTATCATTAAAAGTTAAAAGTTATTCATTTTTTTGTTTGCAAATTTATTTATTTATTTATTTATTTTTGAAATTACAAAAGTTATTCATATAAAAGCAGTAGCATCTATAATTTTTATCAAAGACTTTTGCTAGCCTCATGGTTCAGCACTTTGTAGAAGGATACTCTTTGTAGCTATACTGTAAGCTCCATGTACTTTCATGATTTAAACACTGATCAGCAAAAAATAGATTTTAAGAGGGAGTGTAACCCTGATTTTGTGTTTCTAATGTTAAAATGCATTTGTTTGAATTAGAAATTCTGTATTAGTCATTGAGACTATCACTTGTGTGTGTATGTTCGTGTGTGTGTATGTAGTGAATCTTAACATGAGAGTTCCAATTAGACTGCTGTAATGGAGGAATAACTTAAGAGCATGCGATGTTGATGTGAGATGAGTAGGAAAGACTACATAAAAAAGGGCAAAAAAGGATCAGATCAGGATGTATAGTATAGTTTTCTAAGGAAGTTAGAACTGGCCATCTATACACAGCCTTTCCTATTCCCTCTCATTGTTTTTCTTGCAAAACTAAAGTTTAAGAGTGAAAGTTGAAACTCAAACTCTTGAAAACCAAAAATATGGATCAGATTTTAAAAATGGATGGCTGTGTGTTTTGATTATTTGAAAGGTGCATGTTAGATCCTCCTGTGGATTGTATGGGGCAGTGTACCCCTTAGGAGAGCATTTCTCTTAGAAGTGTCTTCATCCTATTAGGGTGAGCTTTGGGGATAATGCCATGTGTTCAGTCTTTGTATTCATAAATAGTAAAGTTATTCTTGTGACTAAAAACAATCTGTTCTGCAATACTGTATATTATTGGGTCTTGACCTGTCTTACAGAAGAGTGAGCAGTTCTTACCTCTTGTGCCTGTGTAGCTCTCCCTTGCTAAGAGTCCTCCTGGCAAATCGAGATACAGGATAGTATACATTGTCTCCTGAGTTCTGGGAACACCCCTCCCCACCTTTCTTCTCTTCCACAGAATATATGTTTTAAATTTATTAATATCATCTGAGATCGTTTCTTTCAACATTACCAGAAATTGATGACATATCTAAATGGGACAAAACAGAATAGTATAATATTTATATACAAAGGTATTCTCCAGATCTCCTCCACTTCTTTTCTCGTCAACAGTTTCCATGTTTGCACACGTTATGTACATTTGTATGTATATATAATTTAATATATATTGATATATCACATTGAATATGTCATATTTATATATTTAATATATGTAGTAGATACATTTATTTCATAGCTTCATTCCCATGTCATAACACCCTCTTTAAGAGGGTTGCTTGTGATCATCCAGAGAATATTCCATCTGGATAAGGAAGGTGATGGATTTACGAAATGAGTAAACTCAGGTCTAAAACTTTTTCAGGAAAACACAAAGAAACAGTAAATCTTTGGTTTTCTTTTAAAGGGATTAATATTTTCTTTGCTCCTCCTGTGTAAAGGCTGAAAAGGTAGCTTAATAGTATCAAAGAAAGACAGTTGAAACCAAGCATATAAATTGGTTTTTGGAAGATGCCTTATTTTACTAAGCATTATATTTTAATCAGTTAAAGAAATGCAAAAAGCAAAATGGCTGTCTGAGGAGACCTTACAAATATCTGCAAAAAAAAAAAAAAAAAGAGAGAAGCGAAAAGCAAAGGAGAAAAGAAAGATAAATCCATTTGAATGCAGAGTTCCAAAGAATAGGAAGAAGACATAAGAAAGGCTTCCTCAGTGATCAGTGCAAAGAAATAGAGGAAAACAATAGAATGAGAAAGACTAGAGATGTCTTCAAGAAAATTAGAGATACCAAGAAAACATTTCATGCAAAGATGGGCACAATAAAGGACAGAAATGGTATGGACCTAACAGAAGCAGATGGTATTAAGAAGAGATGGCAAGAATATACAGAAGAACTATCCAAAAAAGATCTTCATTACACAGATAACCACAATGGTATGATCACTCACCTAGAGCTAGACATACTGGGATGTGAAGTCAAGTGGGCCTTAGGAAGCATCATATGAACAAAACTAGTGGAAGTGATGGAATTCCAGTTGAGCTATTTCAAATCCTAAAAGATGATGCTGTGGAAGTGCTGTACTCAATATGCCAGAAAATTTGGAAAACTCAGCAGTGGCCACAGGACTGGAAAAGGTCAGTTTTTCATTCTAATTCCAAAGAAAGGCAGTGCCAAAGAATGTTCAAACTACTGCACAATTGCACTCATCTCACAAGCTGGTTAAGTAATGCTCAAAATTCTGCAAGGAAGGCTTCAACAGTACGTGAACTGTGAACTTTCGGACGTTCAAACTGGATTTAGAAAAGGCAGAGGAACCAGAGATCAAATTGCCAGCATTCATTGGATCATCGAAAGTGCAAGAGAATTCCAGAAAAACATCTATTTCTGCTTTATTGACTATGCCAAAGCCTTTGACTGTGTGGGTCACAACAAACTGTGGGAAATTCTTAAAGAGATGGGAATACCAGGCCACCTGACCTGCCTCCTGAGAAATTTATATGCAGGTCAGGAAGCAGCAATTACAATTGGATATGGAACAACAGACTTGTTCAAATTGGGAAAGGAGTACGTCAAGGCTGTATATTGTAACCCTGCTTATTTAACTTCTATGCAGACTACATCATGCAAAATGCTGGGCTGGATGAAGCACAAGCTGGAATTAAGATTGCCGGGAGAAATATCAATAATCTCAGATACTCAGATGACACGACCCTAATGGCAGAAAGTGAAGAACTAAGGAGCCTCTTGATGAAAGTGAAAGAAGAGAGCGAAAAAGTAGGCTTAAAACTCAACATTCAGAAAACGAAGATCATGGCATCCTGTCCCATCACTTTATGGCAAATAGATGGGGAAACAGAGACTTTATTTTTTGGGGCTCCAAAATCACTGCAGATAGTGATTGCAGCCATGATATTAAAAGACGCTTGCTCCTTGGAAGGAAAGCTATGACCAACCTAGATAGAAAAGCAGAGACATTACTTTGCGACTAAAGGTCTCTCTTGTAGAAGCTATGATTTTTCCAGTATCATGTATGGATGTGAGAGTTGGACTATAAAGAGAGCTGAGTGCCGAAGAAGTGATGCTTTTGAACTGTAGAGTTGGAAAAGACTCTTGAGAGTCCCTTGGACTGCAAGGTGATCCAACCAGTCCATCCTATAAGAAAATCAGTCCTGATGTTCATTGGAAGGACTCATGTTGAAACTGAAACTCCAATACTTTGACCACCTGATGCAAAGAGGTGACTCATTTGAAAAGACCATGATGCTGGGAAAGATTGAAGGTGGGACAAGGGGATGACAGAGAATGGTTGGATGGCATCATCGACTCAATGGACATGAGTTTGAGTAAACTCCCAGAGTTAGTGATGGACGGGGTGGCCTGGTGTGCTGCAGTCCATGTGGTTAAAAGGGTTGGGCTCGAATGAGTGACTGAACTGAACTGGATCAGTTATATGTAACACATCCCCTCCCTCTTGAGCCTCCCCACACAATCCCACCCCTCTAGGTCATCACAGAGCACCAAGCTGGGTTATACAGAAGCTGCTTCCCACCAGCTGTCTGTTTTGCAGGATAGAGTGTATATGTGAATGCTACTCTATCAGTTTGTGCCACCCTCCCTTCCTGCCCCCCGCCCCTCCCTCATCTCGAAGATACTTTAAATGAGAACAGTCTTTGGAAACAGCTGGCTATTTCGTTGACTAAGCTATCTGTTTGGTCTTTCAGCTGGTACTGTCTTTAGCCTCTGTGATTTTTATAGCTTCCACTTGGGAAACCACTCATCACAGCATTGCAGAGCCCTTCAGAGAGCTGTGTGTGACTTCAGAAGATTGTGTGTTAGTCTTCCTTTATAAATTCTGACTGGCTTTTACTTTTGTGAAATTTGTGGTTTTGTGAATTTTGGCAAGAAAGAGATTCTGAGGAAACAAGTTTAGCTTTTCTTATGTAAGCATTTATTGTCCAGATATACCAGTAATAAAATGGTAGCTGTTTCATCGAGGTTAACATACTCATGTTTCATTTAATGAGGATGCATAAATCTGTTAATCCAAGGAAAATTGTTTCAGATTTTTCAGTTCAACTATTTAGTTATTTTCATTCTTAGCTCAGATTCAGTGATTTCATAGTCTTATTGCAAACATTCCTTAAAGGGTGTTGATGTTAAATTTCTTTCTACCTCATTACATTGATTACAGTTTCTTAGAACTACAGAATGGATTTTAAAAAATTGATGCATAGGCATCAATGTGTTTTTAATGAATGTGTTTATTTTAAAAGTTAATCATATCTGTAAGGATACAATTTAATGTCATCATATGGTAATCAACAAGTGACTTCCACCATCTCTTGTAGCTCACTTTCTCTCTCATATGTGTGTGTATGTGTAGATATATGGATACATACACACGTAACGTATTTTAACAGAGGAAATAATTGTCAGTTACACTTTATTCTGTGTTTAGAGATCACATTTCTTGTTCATGTCACATATGCTCTAAGCAGAGGTAACAGTTTTCAACCTATTTTCATTTAGCTTCCAAATATGAACAGTTCCTACACATTATTGTCACTACTGTAGAGAGCAAGATGAGTACAGTTTTTCAAAATCTTTGTGGAAATCATGACCATTCTCAATTCCAGTTAGAAAAATAGGCCTGAAATGTTAGGGGATTAATACTAATGAGATAAATACTTGAATTTGAAAGACTCACAATCATCCACAAGGCAGCAATAGTCTTTAAAGTCATGTCAGCTCTAAAATTTCATACTTATATTGAAATATTGGGAAAAAAACATTTACATAATTTAAATTTTCATTTCTATTATATAATTCATTTGCTTTGTATTTGAACCAAATGCTCCTATTTTACAGGCACATATGTATACATTTATCAGTGGATACCACCTTACATCCCCAGTAATTAATTGCTTAGTTATCATTTTAGGTTCTCTCTATCTTCATAGGGTGAGCTTTATAAAATATTTATTCTTTTACTTGGTTGTGAAACCTCAAAGTATCCTTCCTTCTCAGATGGCTCTTATATCTCCTCACAGAAATTAGATTGACAAATAAAAACTTTTTAGACAAATGTTATAGACTATCTTGATATATTGAAGATGAAAGTACTTTTCCTTTCTCTTTTGAAAAACAGTGCTCAATAACTTATAAGACTTAATAAAAAGTACTAATCTAGTAAAGATGTGAGTATTGATTTTATTCTTCTTTCCTTGATGAATGGTGTCATGGGCAGCTAAGAAAATACATTTATCTTAGACGAGACTAATGGCTGGTGAAAGATGAAAATACTGTATTTGTACGAATTTTATCCTAAAATATAGGTTGGGTGTAATTTTCCATTCCATGAACAAAGTCTTAAAGAAGGAACTTTATTTATTTTGTTCTAAGTCAACATATGTGAAATTTTACTATTTTGGTATATCATTGACCCAGCATAGGATATTGGATGCATTTTGTTTATTCCATTTGCAATTTCTGCTGTTAGAAATTAACTTGTTTTGTGGTATTAGTATTTTTTTTAATTGAAGTATAGTTGATTTATAGTGTGGTCTTAGTTTCACGTGTACAGCAGAGTGATTCAGTTATACGTACATACCTCTGTATATCTATACGTTTTTAAAGATTCTTTTCCCTTATAGATTATTACAAAACATTGAATATAGTTCTCTGTGCCATACAATAGATCTTCAGTGCTTATCTGTTTTATAGATAGTGGTTCAGTTCAGTCGCTCAGTCGTGTCTGACTCTTTGTGAGCCCATGAATTGTAGTACGCCAAGCCTCCCTGTCCATCACCAACTCCCAGAGTTCACTCAAATTCACATCCAAGTCGGTGATGCCATCCAGCCATCTCATCCTCTGTTGTCCCCTTCTCCTCCTGCCCTCAGTCCCTCCCAGCATCAGGGTTTTTTCCAGTGAGTCAACTCTTCTCATGAGGTGGCCAAACAATTGGAGTTTGAGCTTTAGCAACAGTCCTTCCAAAGAACACCCAGGACTGATCTCCTTCAGAATGGACTGGTTGGATCTCCTTGCAGTCCAAGGGACTCCCAAGAGTCTTCTCGAACACCACAGTTCAAAAGCATCAATTCTTCAGCGCTCAGCTTTCTTCACAGTCCAACTCTCATATGCATATATGACCACTGGAAAAAACATAGCCTTGACTAGATGGACCTTTGTTGGCAAACTAATGTCTCTGCTTTTGAATATGTTATCTTGGATGGTCATAACTTTCCTTCCAAGGAGTAAGTGTCTTTTAATTTCATGGCTGCAATCACCATCTGCAGTGATTTTGGAGCTCCAAAAAATAAAGTCTGACACTGTTTCCACTGTTTCCCCATCTATTTCCCATGAAGTGATGGGACCAGATGCCATGATCTTCGTTTTCTGATTGTTGAGCTTTAAGCCAACTTTTTCACTCTCCTCTTTCACTTTCATCAAGAGGCTTTTTAGTTCCTCTTCACTTTCCGCCATAAGGGTGGTGTCATCTGCATATCTGAGATTATTGATATTTCTCCTGGCAATCTTGATTCCAGCTTGTGTTTCTTCCAGTCCAGCGTTTCTCATGATGCATATAAGTTAAATAAGCAGGGTGACAATATACAGCCTTGACGTACTCCTTTTCCTATTTGGAAGCAGTCTATTGTTCCATGTCCAGTTCTAACTGTTGCTTCCTGACCTGCATATAGGTTTCTCAAGAGGCAAGCCAGGTGGTCTGGTATTCCCATGTCTTTCAGAATTTTCCACAGTTTATTGTGATCCACACAGTCAAAGCCTTTGGTATAGCTGATAAAGCAGAAATAGATGTTTTTCTGGAACTCTCTTGCTGTTTTGATGATCCAGTGGATGTTGACAATTTGATCTCTGGTTCCTCTGCCTTTCCTAAAACCAGCTTGAACATCAGGAAGTTCATGGTTCACGTACTGCTGAAGCCTGGCTTGGAGAATTTTGAGCATTACACTTACTAGCGTGTGAGATGAGTGCAATTGTGTGGTAGTTTGAGCATTCTTTGGCATTGCCTTTTTTGGAAATTGGAATGAAAACTGACCTTTTCTAGTCCTGTGGCCACTGCTGAGTTTTCCAAATTTGCTGATATATTGAGTGGAGCACTTTCACAGCATCATCTTTCAGGATTTGAAATAGCTCAATTGGAATTCCATCACCTCCACTAGCTTTCTTCGTCGTGATGCTTTCTAAGGTCCACTTGACTTCACATTCCAAGATGTCTGGCTCTAGGTCAGTGTTCACACCATCGTGATTATCTGGGTCGTGAAGATCTTTTTTGTACAGTTCTTCTGTGTATTCTTACCACCTGTTCTTAATATCTTCTGCTTGTGTTAGGTCCATACCATTTCTGTCCTTTATTGAGACCATCTTTGCATGAAATGTTCTGTTTGTATCTCCAGTTTTCTTGAAGAGATCTCTAGTTTTTCCCATTCTGTTTTTTTCCTAGATAGTGGTATGTATTTGTTAATCTCAAACTCCTTCTTTATCCCTTCCCTGCCCTTCCACCTTTGGTAATCGTTAAGTTTGTTTTCTGTGTCTGTGGGTCTATTTCTGTTTTGTATATAAGTTTGCTTGTGTATTTTTATGTTATTTTTTAGATTCCACATATAAATCCTATCATGTGGTAATTGTCTTTTTCTGTCTGGTTTACTGCATTTAGTTTGATTATCTCTAGGTCCTTCCATGTTGCTGCAAAAGGTATTGTTTTACTCTTTGATGCCTGAGTAATACTTCATTGTGTGCGTGTATAACATATCTTCTTTATCCATTGATCTGTTGATTGACATTTAAGTTGCTTTCACATCTTGGCTGTTATAAATAATGCTGCAGTGAATTTGGGGTGCATATACCTTTTTGAATTATGGTTTTCTCCAGATATATGCCCAGGAGTGGGATTGCAGGATCATATGGCAGGTTTATTTTTAGTTTTTAAGGAACCTCCTCAACATTCTCCATGGCTATACCAATTTACATTACCAGTGTAGGAGGGTTCCTTTGGCAATTAATTTTGCCTCTACTTCTGTCTGTAAAATGTCTTTATGCTGTCTTCTGGAATAGTTTTTCTCTGATTCCCGTGGCTTACTATAATAACGGATTATTTTCTAAAGCATTATAATTTTAGAAGTGAATGCACAATAACCCTCAAATAGTATGAAACTAATTCATTCTGAGATTATTAATAGAAGATATTCATGAAACAATGCAATGTAGAAGCTAAAAAACAAAATAACACCTGTTTCCCGCGAGTGTTATCAGAACAGAGCATGCTTGTAGCCAGAGAAGCAAGAGAAAGAAAATGGAATGACTTGTTTGTTATCACATGCATCATGAATATCTTCATACTTTTCCTCATAGCAACAGAGCCAGTGATGGCTTTCAACTCCGTCACCCTGCTTTAAAAAAAAAATTATTTCTGGCTGCACTGGGTCTTTGTTGCTGAGGGCTTTCTCTAGTTTCTGTGAGAAGGGGCTACTCTATAGTTGTCATGCATGGGCTTCTCATGCGGTGGCTTTTCTTGTTTCAGAGCACAGGCTCTTGATCCTGGGTTCAATAGTCATGGTGCACAGGCCTAGCCACCTCAGGGGAATGAATGTGAGATCTTCCCGGACCAGGGATCAAACCTGTGTCCCCTGCATTGCAAGGTGGATTCCCAGCCACTGGACCACCAGCGAAGCCCACAAGGAGCCCTTTGAAGGCCATTGTGGATATTAATTGACAATACAGTTGTTCTGCTTCTATGTTCTTTAGGAAAGAGGTTTTACCAGATTGAGTTTGGAGCAAATGTTATTGCCTAAGAGTTTCAGGGAAGCATTACAGTGATTCTTTAAAGTGAAAACTGGTTTACCTTTTACTTTTTTAGAAGTACATTTGATGTACCATGTTATGTTAATTTCCTCTGTATAGCAATGTGATTCAGTTATATACATATACATATATATATATATATATATTTTAAATATTCTTTTCCATTATGGTTTATCACAGGAGATTGACTGTAGTTCTCTTTAGGACTTTGTTGTTTATCCATTCTATATATAATAGTTTGTATCTGGTATCCCAATCTCCCAATCCATCCATCCCCTCCCGACCCTACCCCTTGGCAACCACACGTCTTTTCTCTGTGTCTGTGAGTGTGAAACTAGTTTGTTCTAATTATCAAATGCATACATACATTTGGTTTCCTTTGCTCTTCTCTTTTATTGTCTGTTTTGCCGTGTCTGTGTTTCTGTTTCAGTCATCAGAATATTTTTTCCCTCTCTGTAATTATTCTCAAACCTAGTAGCCACTAACACTTGTCATTTAAGTGGTTATGTTCTGAATCTTATGGCTACTACTTTTACATGAGACGGCGCCCACTAGTGTTTTATAGCATGTCAGGAACAAAGCTAGTGGAGGTGATGGAATTCCAGCTGAGCTATTTCAAATCCTGAAAGATAATGCTGTTGAAGTGCTGAAGTCAATATGCCAGAAAATTTGAAAACTCAGCAGTGGCCACGGGACAGGAAAAAGGTCAGTTTTCATTCCAGTTCCAAAGAAGGGCAATGCCAAAGACTGTCCAAACTACCGCCCAGCTGTACTCATTTCACATGCCAACAAAGTAATGCTCAAAATTCTTCAAGCTAGGCTTCAACAGTTAGCGAACTGAGAACTCCCAGATGTTGAAGCTGGATTTAGAAAAGGCAGAGGAACCAGAGATCAAATTGCCAGCATCCGTTGGATCATTGAAAAAGCAAGAGAATTCCAGAAAAACATTTATTTCTGCTTCATTGTCTACACTAAAGCCTTTAACTGTGTGGATCACAACAAACTGTGGGAAAGTCTTAAAGGGATGGGAATTAGCCACCTTACCTGCTTCCTGAGAAACCTGTGTGGAGGTCAAGAAAGAGCTGTTAGAACTGGACATGCAATGATGGACTGGTTCCAAACTGGGAAAGGAGTACGTCAAGGCTGTATATTGTCACCCTGCTTATTTAACTTCTATGCAGAGTACATCATGAGAAACGCTGGGCTGGAAGAAGCACAAGCTGGAATTAGTATTGCCAGGAGAAATATCAGTAACTTCAGATATGCAGATGACACCACCCTTATGGCAGAAAGTGAAGAGGAACTAAAAGCCTCTTGATGAAAGTGAAAGAGGAGACTGAAAAAGTTGGCTTAAAGCTCAACAGTCAGAAAATGAAGATCATGGCATCTGGTCCCATCACTTCATGGGAAATAGATGGGGAAACAGTGAAAATAGTGTCAGACTTTATTTTCTTGGGTTCCAGAATTACTGCACATGGTGACTGCAGCCATGAAATTAAGACGTTTACTCCTTGGAAGGAAAGTTATGAGCAACCTAGATAGCAAATTCAAAAGCAGAGACATTACTTTGCCAACAAAGGCCCATCTAGTCATGGGTATGGTTTTTCCAGTGGTCATGTATGGATGTGAGAGTTGGACTGTGAAGAAGGCTGAGCGCTGAAGAATTGATGCTTTTGAACTGTGGTGTTGGAGAAGACTCTTGAGAGTCCCTTGAACTTCAAGGAGATC
Organism: Redunca redunca; assembly: GCA_006410935.1. Taxonomy (NCBI): domain Eukaryota; kingdom Metazoa; phylum Chordata; class Mammalia; order Artiodactyla; family Bovidae; genus Redunca; species Redunca redunca. The sequence goes on from SJYQ01000639.1 coordinate 708,384, forward strand.
CAACCAGTCCATCTTAAAGGAGATCAGCCCTGGGTGTTCATTGAAAGGACTGATGCTAAAGCTGAAGCTCCAACACTTTGGCCACTTCATGTGAAGAGTTGACTCATTGGAAAAAACCCTGATGTTGTGAGGGATTGGGGGCAGGAGGAGAAGGGGACAACAGAGGATAAGATGGCTGGATGGCATCACCGACTCGATGGACATGAGTTTGGGTAAACTCCGGGAGTTGGTGATGGACAGGGAGGCCTGGTGTTCTGAGATTCATGGGGTCGCAAAGAGTCAGACACGACTGAGCAACTGAACTGAACTGAACTGGGTGTGTGAACTGTTTATTTGTATTTTTTCCAAGCTTGTCAGGAAATTGTAATACGTATGAGATCTGAGAGGGTAATATGTATCAGATTTGAGATGATAATATTTATCAGATCTGAGAGGGTAATATGTATCAGCACTGAGATGGTATTATGTATTAGATCTAATAGGGTAATATGTATCAGATCTGAGAAGGTAATATTGTCAGCTCTGAGAGGTAATGGTATCAGATTTGAGAGGGTAATATATATCAGATCAGAGAGGGTAATATATATCAGATCTGAGAGTCACTGCTCTAAACACTCAGAATCATTTGCATTTGTGCCTGAGTTTTCATTTTGTTTTTATTGGTCTCTTCATCCCATAGTTGTTTCTTATTCATATAGCTTTGCTCATTATTAGGCTTCCAAATGTAATTTGATTTTCTTTTTACTCTGGGAGAGATGCTGTATTTCCTTTATTCAGTTGAATTTCAGTCTAGCAGTATAAATTGAATTCCCATTATGGTTACTTCTGAAAAGAAATAGTTACCTGATATTAATTGTAATATCACTCTTTTTAATTTGTAGTTTTAAGAGTTACTAACTAGTTGCATTAAAATAAAAGTTTACTGTTTTGTGGTTTATGCAAAAATTGATTTTTTTCTGCCTAAAGTATTTTATTAAAAATTTTCTTCCATTTTTATTGAGATGTAATTAACTTTAAACACTGTATAAGCTTAAGGTATTCAGCTTGATGATTTGATTTACATTTATCATGAAATGCTTACCATAATAAATTTAGTGAACATCTATTACATCATGCAGATATAAAATTAAAGATAAAGAAAAAAAAGGTTCTCCTCATGGTGAGAATTCTTAGGATTTAGTCTTCAGATGTGATGGCAGTATTTGTTATATTTATCATGTTTCACATTAACATCCATAGTACTTACTTATCTTATAACTNATTAATGGGTTAAAGGGGAAGAGAGGCATTTCATACTTTTATTCTCTCAATATATTACATTTCAGTTAACATGCCGTTCTCAAACAGGTTCTAGGTATGTTTGGCTTTTTCTAGCCTAGAGGATTCACATTTCTTGATAGTTAATTTTGCAGCTTCCAAGGCCACCTATATGCCTTTAGGCTATAAATTAAAAACCCACAATGTAACCTGTTTTTTGGACTCAGAAGTCCAATAGTAGTTCCTTGCAGCTGCAATCTAATTATGTTCAGTTTCTCATAGGGAGATTGATACAGCCTATGACATTTGGGCAGCACTTATTGCATCTCGTTTGTTACTGGGAGTTGCCTTTCTAAGCAATTGAGGAATGTCTTGGGAACTGGCATCAAGAATGCCTACATATGGTAGAGGCTGTTAACTATTTCCTTTAACTAGAATTGACTATTTTAGCTGTTAAACTGTTGAGACTATGTGCAACCTGTAGATCAGTATTATATACTTATAGGTATAATGACAGTGAGAAAAATACTATATTGAGAATTTGACTATTATTTACATATTTTAAATGCATTTAGGTATAAAATAAGCATGCAGCACAGAAATATTCAAATTAACTATCAAATAAGAGAAATCTGTGTGATTTACTTTAGTACTTTGTTAGTAAATTGGGTGTAAAATCATACTAGCAGTAACTAGCAATACTATTTAAAGACGTGTTATGCATATACAGTTTATGAAAATTGAGATGTTTTTGTCAATTTCAGTGTATTTAGATGTCTTCTCCTCTTCATTCTTTTTATTTTTTAACATGGGCAAACTTTTTTATAAAAAGGTATTTATTTTTGGCTGTGCTGGGTCTTCATTGCTATTCTCTAGTCACGGCAAGCAGGGCTTGTTCTCTAGTTGCCAGGAGTGGGCTTCTCAGTGTGGTGGCTTCTCTTGTTGGGAGCATGGGCTCTAGGGCACTTGGGCTTCAGCAGATGCAGCACATGGGCTCCATAACTGCCTTCCCGGCTCTAGAGCATAGGCTCAATAGTTGCGGCATATGGGCCTATTTGCTCCGCAGCGTGCGGGGTCTTCCTGAACCAGGGACTGAACCCATTTCTCCTGCATTGGCATGCAGATTCTTTACCACTGAGTCACCAGAGAAGCCCTCTTTGTTCTTTAAATATTAGGAGCAGAATAATAAAAATTTTGAAAATTTGCCTTGCTTTGCTGTCATTTCGTTCATAAGTTAAGAAATACAACAACTAGAGATTATAAGAATGAACTTGACTTAAAATATATTGCTGGTGATACATAAAGTGGTCTAATCTTTATGAAAGAAAAGTTACAAAAATGTCTGAAAAACTTTAAAAAGTTTGCATATCCCATGATCTGGCATTTTACTTCTAAGAATTTTATCTAGGGAAATAGTTACACATGCAAGATTTTATTTGTAAAGATGTTCAACTTATCTTTATTTGTAACAGTAAAATAAAACCTGACGGCACTATTGCATGTAACGGTAGAGGGTTAGTAACATACAGCAGGGCACTGTTACGTAGGAAAATACAGTTGGCCCTCCCTATCTGTGGCTTCAGCATCCATGGATTCAAGTCACTATGGGTCAAAAATATTTGAAAAAAGAACCCAGAAATTTCCAAAAGCAAAACTTGAATTTGCTGGGGCACTTACATTGTGATAGGTATTATTAGTAATCTAGACATGGTTTGGAGAAGGCAATGGCACCCCACTGCAGTACTCTTGCCTGGATGGAGGAGCCTGGTGGGCTGTAGTCCATGGGGTCTTGAAGAGTCGCACATGACTGAGTGACTTCCCTTTCACTTTTCACTTTCATGCATTGGAGAAGGAAATGGCACCCCACTCCAGTGTTCTTGCCTGGAGAATCCCAGGGATGGGGGAGCCTGGTGGGCTGCCTTCTATGGGGTCGCATAGAGTCAGACACGACTGAAGTGACTTAGCAGCAGCTGCAGCAGACATGGTTTAAACTATATAGGAGGAGGTGTGTAAGTTATATGTAAGTACTTAAAAAAAAAATACCCCATTTTTAAAAAGGGACTTGCACTTCTATGAATTTTGATACCCATGGTGTTAGAGGTGGGGTGGGGTTCCTGGAAGGAGAGAGTACAGTGGAGACTGAGAGATGACTGTACTGTGGAACTGTTGTAAAAGAAGCACCAGATGTGATATTATTCTAGTGACATAAGTGCGTTTGTAAAGGTGAATGCAAGAAAACCACATTAAGTGGTTATATAGTTCTCGCCAGGTATTTACTGTTTTCCTCATGGTATTTTTTTTGTCACTTTTCAGCATTACTCCAGTGAGTTTTAACTTTGTAGTTGGGGTGGGGAGGCCCAACACATATTTTTTAAAGGTTTTACTTCTTGAGAAGACTAGTACTTGCATTTTTATGTGATTTTTTTTTTTTTAACAAATGGCTGAAGATATGACTATGATAATATGTAATGAAATTTAACATGTTATCTGAGCCATTTTCATGATTAATTGATACTTTTCTATTTTAGGTGTTAAACAAAGTTGCTTGCCAACTTTTCTCTGTGAAATAGCTAGACTTGGCAGTAGATCCTTTTTGTTCATTTCAGCACATTTTGTGAGTGGATATTTATTATGAACAGCATCAAGCATCTTCCTTTCACTAAGACAACCAGAGAGTTCTCACTCGAATGAGCTGATGGCTTATAATAGTCTGTTTATTTAATCACTTTTGCTTGCTCAGTAACTTTGATCCACAATGGAGTAAAGGCTCTCCCAGCCTTTATTTTTTGAAGATAAAATTGAAAGATTTCAACATGATTTATTCTGCTTTGACCTATGGTTTGAATTAACTTGGCTATTTGCATTCATTTTTAAGAGAAACAGTTAATACTTTCAAAGCAATAATCTAATCAGCTCCTTTGTTTTTCAAAGTGCTCTGGAGACCGTCCTAAGCTGCCTAGATTACAAAGCATTCTTTTATTAGAGTATGAAAAACAAAATTGACTTTGATAGCTCATTTGGAAAACTGTATTTAAGAGAGTAACATTTTGTTTCAAATAAGTCTCATTGTGGGATGTTATACAAACATTTCCCCAATTCATGCTGACCTTTTCCTGCTGATCCTCAGGTATGAAAAGTGAACTTTGAGAGAACTAAGGATTTTTTTTTTTCCCAAGTGCTGTTATGGAATTAATTCTGGGTGATAGTAGTAAATACATTGATTTTCCTAATGTTCTACTGTCTCATTGGGTATCACATCACATACTTTCAAATGTAGTTGTTGGGGTATCAGTAAACAAGATTTCCCACAGAGTCTGTCTGTGCTCTTTCACTCTATTCTCAAATATTACCTTTTATTCTTTATCCACATTGATGGACCAGGCAGTATCCTTTCTCACTAAACCTCCCTACCCTTCCATCCTTTCACTGTCTAGCAGTTTTGATCCTGTGTATCTTTCAGTGTCTGCTTCAACTCACATGAGCCCCCTTCCCCATGAAGTATGACTTGTTCCTGGGACTGTTTGAGTGTGTACATTAATTGGTTATATAAATGCCTTTGTTGTTCATTAGTTTTTATGCTCTTAGAAGAATGGGGCTGTGCTTTTATTAACTCTGGGCTTTCTTAGAACCCTGCAGAATTCCTCCACATATAAGCCCTCAATGTTTGTTTTATTGAGCACAATTATAGATTTTATGTGATAATGAATTATTCTGGTAGCCACACTTGCCAAGTAAGTTAGACAAAATGCACAGGACATGATCTTCACTCTTCCTTTCAGAAGCATTTAGCCTGGGGTCTAAGGAGAGACCTTAGTGTTTTGTGAAACCTATAAAATTCTATGAAAAATCCTTGTATAACTCCTATGTATATTTTGCTAAAGTTTAGATTCATAGCTTTTTATCTGATTGTAAATAGTAACTTTTACCAGGTTAAGAACAGCTACTTTAAATGATTTAGACTTCTAAGTAATTTCTCAAAAGCATATGAGCCCCAAAAGGAAAATCAAAGCCAGCGATTCTTGTTAGGTAGTTCATTCAAAATCTCATATATATTCTCCATATTTCATAGATTTTAAAACTTGGAAAAAAATCATAAAATTCTTACTCAGTTCAATTTGAGGTTAAGTAAGTTGATCAGGAACAGAATATGGTAGCTTAAGAATTGAAGGCTGAATTCTGGTTCTGATTACTTCACTTCCGTGTCTAGTAACTCCAGAGGCATTAGGGAATTTCTCTTGAAAGAATGGGAACTCTCAGTTAATGTGAGCAATCATACACTCGTGGTGGTTCAGCACTTGATCACTGGGCCTCCCGTTTATAAACAGGTGAGTATGGTAGGAGTTTAAAGGGCACAGTGCTGGTAACTGGATGATCAAAGTGTCAGGACTTACAGTGTAGAGTTTATGTCTGGGTGCCTTTCTATGTTTTAGCAGAAATTCTAGTATGGGTTGAAAGGAGTAGATACAGCTTTAAGGGGATAATTTTTTGATCAGTGTTGTGTCCAAACATCATTAATTACAAGAGCAATCAATCATTAGGTGGGATAAAACATCTATGTGCAGCTGTCCTTGTCAGTAGGTTTTTGCTGTTGATTTTGAATGGAGACAAAGCTGTTGGCTATTTTGTTCCTTGCCCTTGGTTCACTCTTCTTTCTCATGGAGGGCAATGGACCATGGGGGACTTCCCTGGTGGCTCAGTGGTAAAGAATCTGCCTGCCAGTGCAGGAGATGTGGATTTGATCCCTGGTTGGGAAGTCCCCTGGAGATGGAAATGGCAACACACAACAGTATTCTTGCCTGGGAAATCTCATGCACAGCGGAGCCTGGCAGGCTACAGTCCATGAGATTGCAGAGTTGGACACAACTTAAGGACTCAGCAACAACACTGGACCATGACTCAGGCCCCACAGAGCCGGTGTAATGGCTTCTTCTCCAGGAGCTGAGCAGGAATTCCTTGACTTGGATTCAGGTAAACTTTTGGCTCTCCCATATTTGGAGATGACTTGCTGGCATGTTTGCATGGAATTTGTGCTGCAGCCTTATCAAGTATGCCTCCTGGAAAGGAAGTGTGACCAGTTTGTAGTTAATGGCATGATCACGATGACTTTCAAAACTGGGAACTTAGAAAATTTTCAGCTTCCTTCTTTTTGATATGTGAAATAGTTACAATCTTTTGGCTTTCCACATTTACCTTACCAGTCAGTAACAAGTCAGTTAACTCAGTTGCAGAGAAAAATACTGTTTTTATATCAAAGTGTCTCATAATTTGCTGTATTAACTTTAATTTCCATGGCAAGTCATTAGCCTCGAATGGCATATATGGCTACATTATTGCCTAATACCAAATTATCCTCAGTCTTCATGACATGACTAAAAGAGCACCTGGCAGCCAGTTGCCTGTAGCTCAGGTTGGAATAGACCAGAGCTGCACCATCCAGTCCCATCGCTTCATGGGAAATAGATGGGGAAACAGTGGAAACAGTGTCAGACTTTATTTTTTTGGGCTCCAAAATCACTGCAGATGGTGATTGCAGCCATGAAATTAAAAGATGCTTACTCCTTGGAAGAAAAGTTATGACCAACCTAGATAGTATATTCAAAAGCAGAGACATTACTTTGCCGACTAAGGTCCATCTAGTCAAGGCTATGGTTTTTCCTGTTGTCATGTATGAATGTGAGAGTTGGACTGTGAAGAAGGCTGAGCGCGGAAGAATTGATGCTTTTGAACTGTGGTGTTGGAGAAGACTCTTGAGAGTCCCTTGGACTGCAAGGAGATCCAAACAGTTCATTCTGAAGGAGATCAGCCCTGGGATTTCTTTGGAAGGAATGATGCTAAAGCTGAAACTCCAATACTTTGGCCACCTCATGCAAAGAGTTGACTCATTGGAAAAGACTCTGATGCTGGGAGGGATTGGGGGCAGGAGGAGAAGGGGACAACAGAGGATGAGATGGCTGGATGGCATCACTGACTCGATGGAGGTGAATTTGAGTGAACTCCGGGAGTTGGTGATGGACAGGGAGGTCCTGGCGTGCTGCGATTCATGGGGTCACCAAGAGTCAGACACGACTGAGCAACTGAAGTAAACTGAACTGAACTGCACCACCTCACCACTCTCTGTGCCTCATTTCTAGAGCCTTCTTTAGCTCTTTCAGAAATGGCGATGTGGGAGCTGATAACTCCCTGTCTCTTGATTATGTGTTGGCTGCCCATTCAAAGAGTCAAATGCCACCTCATCTGTTTCTCTGAAACTCCATTTTTTTTCCCAAGTCAAGGGTTGGCAGCCTATGAACTCCTGCCATTTTTGTGATGCAGTTGTGTTGGAACACAGCCATGGTCATTTGTTTGTGTACTGCCTATGGCTGCTTTTGTATTACAGTGGCAGACTTGAGCAGTGTGACCAAGATCATATGGTTTATAGAGCTTAAAATAGTTACTGCCTGGACTTTTTCAGAAAATGATGGCTGTCCCCTTCTCTGTGGGATCCAATTGGGTTCAAATCTTGCATAGTCAGATGTTGTCTACATAGCTCAGGTAAAGAACCTTCTGGCCTGCTTTATGCTTATTGGTAGCAGGGCATCCATAGTGGCATCCTGTTAGTTGGCCTAAGAATCCAGCTGGGGCTCTGTAATGCTCTGTGGCAGTGTTCCTCATCTAGCCACAGCCTTTCCCAGCACAGTCAAGCTTGGCTGTGGTTCTGAAAAGGTATCTTAAGGGTCAGGCTGTTTTGAGGGACACTTCCTCACCATGAACTTTGCACTCTTACACTTGCTTAAGACAGAGAAGGGACCTGCTGGCTTTGCTGACTCATTTCGCCTTGAGGCTGATAAGCATGAAGCATAACTCTTGTCTGTGGTATTTTTCAGGCTGCAGCGTACAGGGGTAGAAAATAATGGCCTTGGCACAAGCCCTTTTATTTGTACTACCCTGCAAACGTGTGCAATTCTCCCTGGCACACAGCTGCTGAGGAAGATTATACTCCACCTGATGCCACCCGTCATCACCTTTGATACTTGTTTCTATCATAAATCCTTTACTATGTTTTATAATAAACCTACCACTCATTTTCTTAACCAAATGAGTACTTGGAAGACTGAAGTCTGTGTCTTAGCTTTCATGGAGGTTTTTGCCATTTGTCTCTCCATTCATCATTGAAACCTTTCTTAGGGGACTTTATTCCCTCCAGGCAAAAGAGAGCTGCATTATGGCCCATTTGCTACTGCTGCTGCTGCTGCTAAGTTGCTTCAGTCGTGTCCGACCCTGTGCGACCCCATGGACAGCAGCCCACCAGGCTTCCCAGTTCCTGGGATTCTCCAGGCAAGAACACTGGAGTGGGTCGTCATTTCCTTCAATGCATGAAAGTGAAAAGTGAAAGTGAAGTCGCTTGGTTGTGTCCGACTCTTAGTGACCCCATGCACTGCAGCCTACCAGGCTCCTCTGTCCATGGGGTTTTCCAGGCAAGAGTCTTTCAGAGTGGAGTGCCGTTGCCTTCTCCATGGCATATTTAGAGCTGGTCAAAACCATAATGAAATTAGAGGAACCTTTTTTCCTTGGTGGTAACGGCACCCGTGTAGCAGTGGTAGTCATGTCATCAAAGAATGTTTGTGGATGTTGATCCCACCACCATAAGAGATGAAACACAGACATTGTTGATTCTCAAAAGGGTATACCGTTCCATTTTTCTGTGCACAGAGCCACTGTTCCCTCCTGGAAGGATGGTGTTTGCAGAGGATCCCTGTCGTGCATGCCTCTGTGCCCCAGTGTTCAGTCTCACAAACTTGGCGCTCTGGTGTGGTGGGTATTGTCTAACAGAGATACAACTTTATTGTCTGTGCAGTGGAACCAGGAGTGGGCAGGGCCCCTGTTACAGAGGAGACATATCATGCAAGGCCGGGTGATGACAGGGTGTTGTGTTCTCATGTTTGGAGTCAGAGCTTGGCCTCCACAGTGGCTCCACTACTTATTAGCTACATTACCTTGTACAAACCACCTAGCCCTTCTCACTCTCACATTCATCTACAGTAAAGTGCATACAATCAGTACATATGTTCATCGTGGCAATAATAATAAGTACTATCATCAGAAACTTCCAGAATCCATGTTCTGGGTCACAGAGATGTTGGATGGTGTAACTTTCAAGTATATCACTCATCCTAGGAAAAGAGAACAGTTGTAAACACACAAGCATTAGTGGCATTCAGCTAATCCTGATTTTGCAACCACCATTTGGGCCTTTGCTTTATCAAAGTAGCCATTTGGGTTCTTTTTACTTGTTTGTAGAGTTTCCTTTCATTGCAGGGCAAAGCATGATTTTGTCCATCTGGGTGTTTCCAAAACTGATTCATAATGCTGTCCTTACCCTGTCAAGTCCATAGTCTTGCCAGACGATTAACAATAACAACAAAATAACTAGAAAAAAAACAAAAGTGTGTTTTTAGTAGAAATCAATTATTGTGACAGCAGTCAGGGACGAATAATACTATTGCTCTGAGTAAGAAATCATTATTTCTTTTCCTGATTGGTTCAGCTATGAAGTTTAGGATACATTTGCCTTCCTCCATGTGTAAGTTTATGATAACATTATGTTCGTAGGAGAGGGGAAGTGATAGGGGTTTAGTAGAAGGTTTTGTAGAGTCCCAAAGGGAAATCACAAGATCCCTCTGATGCTTTGCTTTCAAAGCCTAGAGCCTGGAATAAAACATTTACAGTCATTCTCATACTTTGTCTTCCCTTTCTTGAGATATCCAGGAATGCAAAGACCAGATGAGTGAGCTTGATATAGTCCTATCCTAAAGTCTTTCTCTAAGAGGAGAAAGTGAGACAAGAGCTAGGGAGCCCCAGGCTTTCTTCCTGGCTTTACAGTCCTTTAAAATATTCTCCTGTCTTGGACTGTTCCTCCTGATGAGGGCACAGACAGAGGACAAGGTGTCAGTTGCCTCTTCTTTCTTCAAAATGTTGGTCTGTTTGCATCATTGTCATTTTCTTTTGGGTTTTAGGCTATAATGTCTGTCAGGGGCTTTTGGAGAATATGTCGTGTATTGTTATTTTTTAACTTTTCTTTGCCTAATAAATGTTAAGTATTGTGACTATAACTTGCCTGTGGTTACTGTAGCACAGTTGAACCTGATGTCACATCTCTACTTTGAACAACTTGAAAAACCATTTGATGTGTTTTTTTTTTTTTTTAATACTGGTCAGATTTACCGAGGATGTATGCAGCTACTATCGTTCTTTAGATTTGTTTCAATTTATGAGTTTCTATTATAGTTCATGAGACAAGCCCAGAGAGTGTATGTGATATGTAATTTATAGCTATGATATGTTAATTCTGTGAAATTGTAGTCAAGTTATGCTTTACGAATTATGATGGCACTTATAAGTTGTTTACATGAAACAACAGGATAGATATGTGTCTTCCTTTGAATAGTAATAAAAAGAAATGCCTGTCAACTTAATTTATCACCAGACATATTCATATTTAAAGCCCTTTATAGTGAAATAAAAGCTTGACCTAAGGATTATGGTTACTGCGGACTTGCCAGCAGCTGTGACGGTGGCATAAAATACTGTAAGGGCCTCGACTGCCATAAGAAAAGCCGGGTAGCTCGTGTGAAAAGCTGTTACAGGAGGTGACTGTTCTTGGATAGAGAAATGATTAAAGTAATCCTTCAGTCGGAGATTTGAAAGGTCATCTGGTTCGAGTCCCAGGAGGTCCCCATCAGGTCCAGAGCTTCCCTGCTGCGCCCCCCACCCCGACCCCCAGCCTTTTTTTTTTCGGGGCAGAACTGCAGACCTGACATTCTCACTGTCTCATTCTACACCCCTCTGAGGCAGTAGAAGGAAGAAAAAATGCCAGAAGGTCTTTAAAGAGTTTCATAGGGTAAAAGCTTTAAATTCACACTGCCATGAATTTTCATGTACATAGGAGTTCATTTGTCCCATACTTGGGTGCCTGCCTGGTGCCCAGCAGCAGGGTGAAGCAGAATGATGCAGGCACCATTCTCACATAGCTTAGACTTGTGCACGGTTTCTTGTGCAGGGTTTTGAGTATTACAAGTTTATTACCTAGTATTTATTATTAATGACATACTAGGTCTAACTATTGAAAGTTATCCACCTACTTTTCATAAGAGATAGAAGTGAGTATACAAACTGTCAACAAAAAAAATCCATAAAGTTTCTTTTTCTGTAGGAAATCACATTTTAACTGTTATCAGAAAGAATGTAACATTTATAGATAGCATAATTCATTGTTATTTCATTGACTGTCTTCTCATATCTTCTTATATCTTAAACTGTTACTTAAGTGAAAAGTTATAGTAGTGTTGTTCATCCTTAGAATTCAAACTTGCAGTTGTAATGTGCAAAGCTTTGTGTCCCTCTCAAACCAAAATAAAAATAAAAACTAGTAACCTCTTTGGTGGTATTTAACACTGTTATTTTCTGTTATCTGTTCACTGCCATAATTATTTTTCCATGTAATTGCTTTTCCCACATAGAAATTGCCATCATTTTATGCTTTTTCCCCTACTGGCCCATAGTGTTTGAAGGCTGTTGTAGATGCAGCATTTGTGCAGTACTGAATGCATGCATTAATCAGAGAATATGAAATACGCATTCTCTCAAGTTCATTTTATAAATCATTATAAATCATAACCAGCCTACTGGCTAGATTTTGTTTGGTAATATTCACTTAGTTAATATACTTATGTCTGTGTGGTGGGGAACTGGAGTCATGGTGGGATACGTGACAAGAGCGGGTAGCTCCATGGGGTATGATTTTGAAGAAAATGAAATAAGTTGATGAAAACAAGAATAGGACTGATAGTGATGAAATGTCATGTACCCAGTAAACACTCAGCTGAACCTGCATCAGCTGACTCTGAATTGGAGGCCTTTACATCATAGTCTATGTGCCTTTCCTATGGCACTGTTTGCTCCAGTTAGGAGAGTTACCCAGCAAACTTCATTCTACTCGCCTGACTGCAGTAAAACCAACGTAGCGATGCCAGGCTGTGGTGAAGAGAAGTGTAGCGTTTCCTGCAGGGTGCCGAGTCAGGAGTCCAGGTGGCTGATGTTCAGAAAGCCAGAACTCCCCGTGGCCTTCAGGGCGAGGTTCGTAAAGATGGGGTGAGAGCAGGGGAGTGTGAGCTCTGTGATCAGCTTGCGGACATTCTTCTGACTGGTTGGTGGGGAGGTGATCAGAGTCAACACCATCAACACTCTAGTTCCAGCTGGTCTGGAGTCTACGTGCCCCTGGGCAACATACCGTTAACCTCCTCTGGTAGGGGTTTCAGTATCTGCAAACAACTCAAAGGATATGGCTACAAATGTTATCTGTAGTTCTTGAGGAGGAACTAAATGTCTTTAAATTGGTGTAATGGCTAACCTGTCTTGACTGTTTTCCTTTTCACCTTTTTCTTACTTCTCTAACATATTCTTTGGAACTTGGGAAAGACCTGGGAGCTAAAGTTTTTGTACAGACAAGAGACGGGTGGAGGATGGGATGTCGTAGGAATGAGGGTGAGAGGGTGGAGGGGTGGAGCAGTCGGGGGTGGCTAGGGAAGGTCTGTCCCAGGAAATCTCCGTAGAGTCCTGCACAGTTAGAGAAGTAAAGTAAAATTTGTATCTAATGCATTTGAAGACCAGATGTTGATAACCCATTCAGTTTTCTAGTTTCAGAAATACAAACTGACCTTTAGGTACCAAACCTAAGTTTAGATGATTTAAGGATAATTGAGATTTTTCAACTTTCATGGTAATCACGTAGACAATATGAAGCCTTCTTTTTTAGGAGGTGTGGTTTCTTTTTTAAACAAAGTATGTACAATTATCACTTTAATTGGTCCGATTTTATTAAAGGAAAAAGGTGTACTATAAATGCTTTTAGCATTTACATTTTTGCCTAATAAATCTTTGATAGCATGAGAGATTCAGTAAAATAAGATGATTATTTCTTTGTTCCATTAAAGTGGGGTGGGGGGGGGAGGACATCAACTTAAACAACTGTCTCAGCCCTGATGTAGATTTATTTCTATTTCAGTGAATCCTCTGGGCATTAGCATTGTACTATGTACAAAGGAATAGATAATGTGAAAAATTTATGTTTCTTCTTAAAATCTGGAGTAATATTTTCATTACTAAAAGCAAGGAAGAGCTCAGCATCGAGAATCAGTTACTTATATTTTCCTAATTCACTGTACATATAAAAGACTTACAGAGCTAAAATGTGAAATCCCAGACCACTTATATATTTTACAGGATACGAGTAGCCTTTAACAGACACTGTTTTCCTAGCATTGTCTTGAAATTAATTAGTAATGGTGTGTGGAACTGGGCTGTTTGGGTTTGAATGCTGACTTCACTAAAGACCTTGGGCAGACTAAACTTTTCTGTGTGTTGGTTTTCTCATTAGTTAAATGGGCAAAATAATTATGCCAGCCTTGTGCTTAGAACAGTGTCCGACACTGCAAGTACCAAAGAAGTAAATAAATGTAGACAAATGCTTTTTTTTTTAGTGTTAATTTATTGTTGAAAATATATGTAAAGACACATTTTTTCTTTCAGTTTATTAATTCATGCAAAAAGTATTTATTGACTCCTGCCCCCTCAACCCCTTGGTTGAAAGGTGCAGTTTTAAGCAAGATAAACATGATCTTTGTCCTCTTACAAATAAGGCTTAGAGACTGACTTCTATAAAATAATTACACAACTAATTACTTAATTAAGATGTCATTTGTGTCACATATTCAGGGTGTGGAGTTATTTTGTAGCAGGGGGAACTGACCTAGCTCGTGTGCAATTAAAGTGAAATAGGAAGGATGTTACCTAGGTAAGTATGCTTGGTTATAGCTGGAGAATGAGGAATGAGACTGTTTCTAGTATGGGCAGCAGTCCATGTGGAGATTCATAATGTAACATAGGAATAACAGTAAGAGCAAAATGATAAAACCAGAGTTGATAAAGGTGTTTTCATTGCGTCTTAAAATCCTAAGATCTGCTCTTTACCCTGTTAGGTGCCCGTCTGTCCGCCTGCACGTTCTTCCAGAGCTGCATCCTCTTTTCTGCCTTCAGTCTTTCTTGCTGGCTCAAGACTTCCCCCTCTCCCAAGCAGGGTCTGTACATTCTTCTGTTTCATGGTGCTGCCATCATCCTCTTCTTTCCTTTTTTAATCCTGCTGTTCTTGCTCTAACTTTTTCAGCTGTTCCTAGGTCAGCTTCTTACTCCTCAGTCCAAAAGAGTATTTGAATGTTTGAAAAATGGGTAAAAAGAAGCTTCTTTTGTAATCTGTTGGAGCTAATAATATAGACTGGACAACAAGAACATAAATCTGATGGTATTTTATTGACTGAGGAAGTCTTAGTTTTTTTGCTTATGACCTAAGAAATACTCTAGTTCAGAATTTTTTTTTTATTCCTGGTCATTGAAGGACTAGCTTAAGTTAACTTCTGCTTGCATTATTCTTCTAAATGGGGTGTTTTGTTTTGTTTTGTTTTGTTTTGTTTTTAGTCTATCTACATTTATGGGGCTTCCTTGGTGGCTCAGTGGTAAAGAAATTGCCTGTCAGCTCAGGAGATGTGGGTTTGATCCCTAAATCATTCCCCTGGAGAAGGAAGTGGCAATCCACTCCATTATTTTTGTCTGGAAAATCCCATGGACAGAGGAGCCTGGCAGGCTATAGTCCATGGGGTTGCAAAAGAGTCAGATATAACTTAGCAACTGAACAACAACAATCCACATTTTTTAATCTTTTGATCTTTGTTTCTCGAATGACAAATCTTAGAAAAATGGGGATTTTTAAGAGAGTTCTTTATATGGTTTGTTTCTCCATTACTGCATCTTAGGAATTATTTTAATGAGCAACTATTAATAGGAAATAAAAGAAAAAGGTGGTTCTGACTGTTTAAGCATAGGAATGTGCGAACTTTATTAAAGGCAATTTTCAGGGAAGTACCTAAAACCACATATCAGTTTCATGTTTCTTTTTTGGTGGGGGTGGGGAGGATTGAGGTGGAGAAACGAAAAACCAAGTCTAAAGGCACAGAGTACCGTAGCTTCTCTAGTTGGAGTTTGTAAACAGAGAATAGGTTGAATTTAGGCAATCCAAATACGAGAGTAAAAAGGCATCCACACTAGGCTTTTAATCTACCAGCTTTGAGATCGTCATAGGTTTTGAAGTCTTTAAATTATGTGCTAAAATAGCCATACTTCAAAGTGCAATAAAGCAAATTGTATAGTCATTATTCCAAAAGTTGGAATGATGGTGTAGGCATACATAGTATAATTTAGTTACAATGTGTGATACTGTTCCTACTATGTAAACATATTAACTTATTCTTTCCTACCTATCTATATACTCAACCAAGTTTTAGTTGAAAAAGAAACCATTCTTGTACCACTGCTGGTAGTTGACAATAGCTCTTTGATAGTAGTTTTTATTCTGCTGTAATGGCACCCCACTCCAGTACTCTTGCCTGGAAAATCCCATGGATGGAGGAGCCTGGTGGGCTGTAGTCCATGGGGTCGCTGAGAGTTGGACACAACTCAGTGACTTCACTTTCACTTTTCACTTTCATGCATTGGAGAAGGAAATGACAACCCACTCCAGTGTTCTTGCCTGGAGGATCCCAAGGATGGCGGAGCCTGGTGGGCTGCCGTCTATGGGGTCGCACAGAGTCGGACACGACTGAAGCGACTTAGCAGCAGCAGCAGAAATTATCCTTGAACTGAAAAAAAAGTCCACAATACAGTGTCTAGTCATTAAACACTATCATATTTGTGAAGAGCCTCTTCCAACCAGTTTTACATTTCTTAACAGATACGTGTTATAGCTGAACTCTGGTAAAGTGAGGGTAATTGATGACTAAGTGTTATTTATCTCTAGAACGCAGGTGTACTACTCAGGTTTCTACAGAGCCAATGGGAGATATGTGTGTGTGTGTGTATGTATACATACATATATATATATATATAAATTTATTATGAGCAATTGGTTCCAATTCATGGAAGCTGAAGTGTCCCAGGATCTGTAGTCAGCAATCTGGACACCCAAGGAGAGCTGATGTTTTGGTTCTAGTGCAGAGGCAGTACAAAACCCTTGTCCCAGCCCAATCAGGCAAGCAGGAAGAGTTCCCTCTTCTTTGTTCTATTCAGGCTTTCCACTGATTGGACTGAGCCTGCCCACATTAGGGACAGTAGTCTGCTTTATTCATTGTACTGATTCAGATGGTCATTTTGTCATAGAAACACTCTCACAGACACACCCAGAATAATGTTTGACCAAATACCTGGGCATCCCATGATCAAATCAAGTTGATATGTGAAGGCAACTATCAAAAATAATTTTGGTTTAATGTTTAAAAATCAATTGATTTAATCCTTCACATTAACAGAATAAAAGAGAAAATATTATTTTACCAAATATAGAAAAAGCAACACTTACTTCAGATAAAAATGCTCAGAGGGAACTTTGTCAATAAAGTAAGTATAAGAAACCTATAGTGAATATCAAACAGTGTGGTGATTAAACAGTTCCTCCCTAAGATTTTATGCAAAGTGAGAGCTTTCATTCTTAACCACTGCTGGTTTGTTACTTCACTGAAGACTCTGGCCTCTGAAGTAAGTCAAGAAAAAGAAGTCAGGGGTATGAAGAATAGAAAAGAAGTAAAACTTTGTAGATGATTGTTTATGAAGACTGTACCTACATGAAGATCTAGATATTCTTCAATAGAAGAGAAGAAAGAACCCAAAATATACCCACACGTACATGGCATTTAATTTTTGTCAATGGAATCAAAGTGATCCAGTGGGGGAGAAAAGGAGTCTTCTATATTTGTGGGGGAAAAAAAAACAAACCTTGAGCCCCACCACATAAAAATGCTAATTCAAGATGGATCCTAAACTTGAAAGAGAAGATTGAAATATGAAGCATTTGGAAGAAAGTACAGGAGAATATATTTATAACTTGGAGATAGCAAAAGGTTCCTTAAGTCATAGAAAGCAATGATTATTAAAGACAAATATTGGTGAGTTAGACTTCATTAAAGTTAAAAACCTCCACTCAGTAAAAGACATCATTAAAAAGACACCAGTTAGGAGAAACATATGTATGTTGCAAAACATATAATATCTGAAAAAATGACTGTTATCTG
Source organism: Redunca redunca (assembly GCA_006410935.1). NCBI lineage: Eukaryota > Metazoa > Chordata > Mammalia > Artiodactyla > Bovidae > Redunca > Redunca redunca. The sequence goes on from SJYQ01000639.1 coordinate 725,789, forward strand.
GGATATGTAAAGAACTGGGACAACTCAATAACAAAACAAAACTATTTCAATAAAGAGTGGGCCAAAATTGTAACAGACTCTTGGCAAAGGGAAGATATATAAAATTAAAGCACGTTCACCATGAATGTGCAGTTAATTGTTCCCGATAGTTTCACTCCTTATAGGAGTTAGGCTGCAACACCGTTAAAGGACAGGAGGAGTGAATGGTCGGCTGTGTAGGGAAGCTTTGTGCCCCAGTGTTCCTCGGCCTGGGCCTGGTGCTGCTGCTTTAACAGCAGCCTGCTGCTGAAGTCTTTTCTGCCTTGTAATCTCTGCACGTCTCCTTAACATCAGAACCAAGTCAGAACTCTTGGCACAGGACAGCTCCACACAGGGAAGCAGTCAGGAGTGGGATGGTGGGGAGCATCAGTGCTCTGTATCCTGTAGTCTACACAGAGTCTGTTTTTAGGAGCACTGATATGGATGACAAAATGATAGAGGCTCAAGTCATCATTCTGTCACTTAATTAATTCATGACCTTTGGCAGATTATTGATTCTCTGTATCTTACATTAGTAAAACAGGGATATTAATAGTTTCTCATAGGGCTGTGAAGATTGAGTAAGAGAATACAAGCACTGATGCAGTGAGAAAATGCTTTGCATTTAGCACTGTGCCTGGCACATAGTAAGCACACAGTAAGTGAGAGATGTTTGCTATTATAACCATCAACTTGAATTCTTTTTAATGATAATTAAAACCTTTTTTTAAAAGACAAGAAATGGTATTTAAGATGTTTTATACTCAAGAACTTAGGAGACTAGACAAAATGAAAAAAATGCCACAAGTAACTTGCCCTTGGACACAGAAAGCCATGTGTACCATTGCTGTATTTAACTGATCATGCTCTTGGTGAGACAGTTCTTCCTGCGGGATCCAGTGTAGGAACTTGATGCTGTGTTCACTCAGGCCTTCTCAGGGTCAGGACCTCTGGTCTGTGATTGACAAGATACTCGGATTTTGCTATTTGCCAAGTGATAATTAAGTTAAACTGTTTCATTAAAAATATAAAAACATTTACTTTGAACTGCTGGAAGAAGTTGAGAGTAAAATTTCTTTTTTAAATTTGGTATTCCAATAACCTTTGCAGTTCAATACCAATAAATTAGTATTATTTTTTGACATATATCATTCATTTTCAGGCAGCTAGTAATTTTATATCTTTATGGTTATAGGCTGCCTTATTTCTGATATTTTATTATTAGATCTTTATTATTATTTATCTTTATTATTAGATCTAAGTATTAAAGTGAAGTTTTATTTTAGACTAGGCTTTTAAAATAATATATTTTACATTGGGTTTTGAAAATTTTAGATTGGTCCTGGAACCATGGAATATGTAACTTCTGGTTGGTTGAACAAAACTTAATTGCTATTTTGGTGTTTCTTGATGTTATGGAGACAGAAATGTATTTATACAAGTATAAACTTTTCCTGTTGAAGGTTCTTTTGTGAATTGTGACTGGCATTTAAAATCTTAACTGGTTTTAATAGCCAGATGGATTCAAGTCTCCAGATTAAAAACATGGGGCTAATTTATCTGTTTATCCCTTAGGCCTGATATTCTAAACATGCTGATTGACCTTAATTGTCTTGAACATATGTAAAAGTGGAAATTTGAACTAGTCTTCTCCTCTGGCAAGCTCTTATATATATATAAGAGCTGTACTAATTTTCTTGTTAATTTGAATTTTATGATTTATTTCTGGCTCATAGTATATGTCTGTCTTATCCGATAACCCATGTCATTTCATTCTGATTGTAAAATCATTTTCTTATAAGTCAAATTAATCATTAATGCTCTGGTTTCAACTGTAAATACATTTCCAGTAATAATTAGAAAAGAAGATTAAAAAATTCTTCCTATGCTCATAAGTAATTTTTACTTTTCTTCTGAGTGTATCATGTATTTAGTTAAATGTGTATATTCTGTTTTAAGATAGTCTCAATGAGTCAGCATTCTCAAAAGTTACAGCCTTCCACCTCCTTTTGGTGCAGAAAGAAAAATAGACTGCCTCCTTGATGTGTATCTCCAGATATCTGTCTGATTCCACTTACCCCACTTTCTTCTCTCTGGTTCTTCTATCATACTTGACTTCCTTCTGAGGCTTTTGTTTTCCATATTGTGGCATAGACGACTGTTGGATTTTCTAGGCTAATAGACTAGGACCAAGTCCTGGGAATGAGTCCTTTCGGCTTCCCTGGGTCACATGCCCATCCCTGACCCAGTCACTGTTGTCTTTGGAATGAAATGTTTGATTGGCTAGTCCAGCCTCACCTAAAACTCAAGGCCTGGGCCTGGGAGAGAATTGTTTCCAGAATTCTTTTTAGTCAGAAAGCATCCTAGTGAAGAATAGTCTTAGGAGTGTATCATGTAATAAAAATATAGTGGTTTAATTCTGCTACATCAATTTCAATAAAATATTTTGAACAAACTAATAAATAGTAAATTATAAATAAGAACAGTCCTATTCAGTTCCACAAAACTTAACCAGTGTTTAGAATTGCAAACTTTTCCCAGATTTCTGCCCTCCCTCATGTAGCTGCTTATTTATGAAGTTTGGTCATTATAGTCATACCTCTTTGCTCATATTAGACATCAGAATGTTTGTAGAATGAATGGTGTCATAGCTTGTTACTCTGACATTATTGCAGGAGCACAAGCATTGGATTGAGAATAGATGTAATTTAATATTTGATTAAAGGACTGGGCCTTCTGTTAGTTTTCTTTCCCATATATGTTTCACAGAGAGGGAAAACAAAAACCTGTGGTGGGATAGGCTTCATGATTTTGCACTTGAAAGGGAAATCTTGCCAGTTACAATCTTGGGCCAGAGATTGTATAGATCAGGTGGTCTATTTGTAGCAGAATGGATTTCCCAAAGAGGATAGTGGGAAGCCATTTTTGACTTATTTCTTAGTCCTTGGACAAAGTAAAAAGGCAACGGATGAGCAGATATGGTATGTGAAAATTATTTATTGCTATAAAAATTCCTCTCTGACCACTACCCTGTCTTCTAGAAGACCTCAGCAACAGTTCTTGGAATGCAGAATGGACCAAAACTGAAGTGATGACTATTGTTTTTAACTCTGCTGTCCCTAGGGCTTTGCCTTCCTCCTCCATTTAGTCAGATCACTCCAACCCCATGAGGTTTTCCCATTTTGATTTAAAGGATCACTGCTCCAGCTTGTGTTTATTCACTAGTGAAGGAGGAACATTCCTGATTTTTTATTTCTTGACATTTGATGGATTGTAGTAGGCAATCACATCTGAGGAAATAAGTGAAACTACAACCCTGAAATTTCTTATTACACATATGGATGCTGCTGCTGCTAAGTTGCTTCAGTTGTGTCCGACTCTGTGGGAACCCATAGTCAGCAGCCCACCAGGCTCCTCTGTCCCTGGGATTCTCCAGGCAAGAATACTGGAGTGAGTTGGCATTTCCTTCTCCAATGCATGAATGCATGCTAGGTTGCTTCAGTCGTGTCCGACTCTGTGTGACTCCACAGACAGCAGCCCACCAGGCTCCTCTGTCCACGGAATTCTCTGGGCAAGAATGCTGGAATGGGTTGCCATTTCCTTCTCCTCGCATCTGGATGAGTAATCTTTATTCTGATTATTGTGTAAGTTGTATAAGTTGGGGATAAGGGGCTGTTTGGTTTTGTTTTCTTAGGCACCAGAAACATTGTTGGATGGAAGTGTTTTAAAGTGGTCTTGATTAGTTGGTAGATTTGAGGCTGATATCGGCTATATTTATGATTACTTTCTGGACTCAATCCAGTTTGAATTTAAATACATTAAAAGTGTACGTGAATGTGAGGGAATGTAGATCATTAAAATTGCATTTATTGTGTAGCCTTTTTTTTAAAAAAAAATGTCTAGAGTGATATATGAGTTTCTTTAAAGTAAAAATAGAGCATATCCTACCCAATCACTTTCTAGATTTTATTCAGTGGACGCATTGCCCCTGGGTTAGTGTAGGACTTCTTTTGTCCAGAGCTTGTTAATGATTGTTACAACAATGACAGTTCTACATTTTATTTGTAATAACTAAATTCTTAGCAAGTGGGTATGAATTTAGAAATCTAAGTTGTAGATTGTACCTATGTATCATTTGCTAGACCAAAAAAAAGCATTCCTTAATGTTTGTGACATGTTTCCATTAATTAAAGCAGAATCCCCATATTTGCCAATGAAAGACTTGCTGCTGCTGCTGCTGCTGCTGCTAAGTTGCTTCAGTCGTGTTTTACTCTGTGAGACCCCATAGACGGCAGCCCACCAGGCTCCCCCATCCCTGGGATTCTCCAGTCAAGAACACTGGACTGGGTTGCCATTTCCTTCTCCAATGCATGAAAGTGAAGTTGCTCAGTCGTGTCCGACTCTTCGCGACCCCACGAGCCCACTGGGCTCCTCCGTCCATGGGATTTTCCAGGCAAGAGTACTAAAGTGGGACTTTGAGGTCTTCTAATCGCAGGTTCAACATAGTGAAAGTTGGGCTTCCCTTGTGGCTCAACTGGTACAGAATCTGCCTGCAATGCGAGAAACCTGGGTTCTATCTGTGGGTTGGGAAAATACCCTGGAGAAGGGAAAGGCTACCCACTCTGGTATTCTGGCCTAGAGAATTTTCATGATTTGTATAGTCCATGGGGTCGCATGGTATCCATGGGGTCTTCTAATCAAAGGTTCTGCATAATGGTCAAGTAACTCAGTTTTTAAATAAATTATGTAAATAGAAATAAAGCAAGTGAACAATTCAGATATAGTAAGGTCAACATTAGATTGCATTTTTCATTTTCATCTTACTTTACAGGCAATATTCTAGTGTTAAGTAGTAATTCAGTTACTATTTATGGAGTACGTGCTCTGTTTTGGTAAAAACAGATCTGAGCCCTGTCCTCACAGAATGTAGGTTCTAGGGAAGGAAATAGACATTAACCAAGTAGACATATCAACATATGACTAAAATTTTTATAAGTGACCTGAGAGAAAAGAACTAGGTGCTTGGGATGAAACACTTTTGGTTTGGATAAATATAGAGAGATCGAGAGTTGAGAGAAGTTGCCTCTTAAGAAACGGATTCATCTGTTTATGAATATTTCCACTAGAGTATAGGGCTTTAGTCCAAGCAGCCTTCTCATGCCATGCCCACTTCTAGTTGTGCCCACCACCTCCATCCCCACAGTTCAGTTCAATTCAGTTCAGTCGCTCAGTTGTGTCTGACTCTTTGCGACCCCATGAATCGCAGCACTCCAGGCCTCCCTGTCCATCACCATCTCCCGGAGTTCACTCAGACTCACATCCATTGTGTCCGTGATGCCATTCAGCCATCTCATCCTGGGTCGTCCCCTTCTCCTACTGCCCCCAATCCCTCCCAGCATCAGAGTCTTTTCCAATGAATCAACTCTTTGCATCAGATGTCCAAAGTACTAGAGTTTCAGCTTTAGCATCATTCCTTCCAAAGAAATCCCAGGGCTGATCTCCTTCAGAATGGACTGGTTGGATCTCCTTGCAGTCCAAGGGACTCTCAAGAGTCTTCTCCAACACCACAGTTCAAAAGCATCAATTCTTCAGCACTCAGCCTTCTTCACATCCATACGTGACCACAGGAAAAACCATAGCCTTGACTAGACGGACCTTAGTCAGCAAAGTAATGTCTCTGCTTTTGAATATACTATCTAGGTTGGTCATAACTTCTTCCAAGGAGTAAGCGTCTTTTAATTTCATGGCTGCAGTCACCATCTGCAGTGATTTTAGAGTCCCCAAAAATAAAGTCTGACACTGTTTCTACTGTTTCCCCATCTATTTCCCATCCCCACAGCTCTCCCCAAAATCAGATTTAAGGAACTGGATCAGTCTCTCACATGTGTATGTCTGTTATATGTAGATAAACCACATATGTTACATATATAATCACATATAACCTGTTTTGTCCACCTATAGGGTGTACTTTCCCATATCTCTAAATGCTTTACCATAAGTTATACCATGTGTTTTTAAAGCAATACTCTATTGTTTCTAGAATTTTTTTAAAAATATTTTTTAGATCTTTGATAAACACTGTTGAGATGAACATTCTTAAATATAAGCTAGTACTTTAATAATTTATTTTCTTAGGATAATTTCCCAGTTGTTAATTTACTGGCACAGACTATTCATATTTTAAAAGGTTTATTACATATTTAAAAGTTCTATGTTGCTAAGTTTTAGGCTTGATTTATTCTTAACATGTCACAGATTGATTTAATGCAGCTTCATTTTTGCTATTTTGGGTCTAAAGTCAAGAAACTAATAGTAACAGTCACGGAAGTTAGTTCTGCATGTTGGATCCTTGTTGGCCTTAAACTGATTTAAATCCTGTTTTCCCCATCTTAATTTCTTAGAATAATAATGAATCCTCTTATAGGAAATGTTTTTCCATTGATTTCCCTATTTATGGTGTTCTAAATTTGGCCAGAGAGAAATTGAAGAAATTCTTAAAAAATGCATGGTGTGTTTTTCTGTCTTCTGTTTGTTTTTCTACTGGTTCTTATAGGATATATATCTACCCTTTTCCCTTGCTTCAAATAATTTCACAAAATTAATAACAGAGAAAAGATAGTAGCCGTGCCAGACATATTCTCACACTTGAGTGGGAATGGAGGAATTGCCAGAGAAAATGAATCTGAGATGCTGCATTATTTACTTATAGTGCTGTGGGGTTTTCTAAGGAAGTGTTGCTGAAAACCTATCTGTTGTTAATCAATTCAAAAACTTACTTCCTCAAAATTGTTTTTCTTTTATTATGTAATGTTAAATTTCTGACCATATTGTTAGTATTAGAAAGCCTGAAATAAATTATACTTCTTCCTAAAGGCATTGATTTTTTGATCTAGTTAGCTTTCATCCGGTTGTCCCTTGTTTTAGGAATAGTGCCAGAAGATTTTTTATGTGGCAAGAGATGTGTGATTAGATTGCCATGAGTGTGGGATACTGTTTATGACAGGACTGTTAAATAAATAAAGGTTTTATTTTTCTCTTAAAAGTAGATTGAAAATTCAGTATGGCATATAAGATTTAAAATATGCTAACCTAGAATTTATTTGAAAAATAGCAAGTTATTTTTGTTTCTATCAAGTAAGAGCACCCTTAATATATATAGTCAGTTCTCTGAATTCTTGGGTTCTACATCTGTGGGTTCAACCAAATGTGAATTGAAAAGATTAGGAAAAAAGATTCTATAAGTTTCTTTTTTGGCAGCTATTTATATAGCATTTATATTATAACTATTTCCAGAGCATCTACATTGTTTTAGGTATTAAAAGTAATCTACAAATTATTTAAAGTGTATGGGAAGATGTGCATAGTTTATATGCAAATACCACCCCATTTTATACCAGGGACTTGAGCATCTATACCTTTTGATATCTGAGGGCAGTCCTGGAGCCAGTCCACTAAGGATACTGAGGAACGGTGCTTCCGTTCTGGGGATTACGTTATGCATACATGGCTGTTTCATTGATATTTTTCCTAATTTGCTCCTGTCTTTCCCCTTTAGAAAAATGATGGTACTTTTGAAATCATATTTCCTAATTGGTATTAGGAAACATTGGTATTAATGTTTGAACTGTACAAAAAAAGAGGTGGAAGAGGGTTAGAGGTTGTTGCCTTCATCTCCAGTTCCTCAGAAGTGAAGAGATGGCCATCTCCAGCATTAGTCAGATGCTTTTTTACCATGGCTAGTAGTCTATCATGAAACCTGGGAAATGGCTAATTTCACCTTCAGCCCCTTGATTTACTCAGTGTGTTCCTGTGAGCTTAGTAGTTGCTCAGTGAATGGGAAGTTGAAAATACCAGAGATGATGGTTGGTAGGATATTGAATCTTGCATCACTTGAAACTTTTTCCCCACTCATTGTCCTTGTGACTGGCCTCCCTGGTGGTGCTAGTGGTAAAGAATCTGCCTGCCCGTGCAGGAGATGTAAGAGATGTAGGTTTGATCCCTGGGTCAGGAAGATCCCCAGGAGAAAGGAATGGCAACCCACTCCAGTATTCTTGCCTGGAAAATCCCATGGACAGACGAGCCTGCTGGGTGACAGTCCATTGGGTCACAAAGAGTTGGATGTGACTGAAGTGACTTAGCACTCATGCATTCTTATGACATCTTGCAAGTCACTTAGTGTTTTTGTGCCTCAGTTTTTCATGTATGAATTATGATGATTGGAGTGGAAGATTTATTTCCTAAGATTCATTCCACTCCAGTCATCATAATTCATACATGAAAAACTGAGGCACAAAAGCACTAAGTGACTTGCAAGATATCATAAGAATGCATGAGAGTACTTCTAATCATGTCCAATTAGTCATTAAAAATATTTGAAATATTCAAAAGTCAGTGTATCTGAACATCATAGAAAGATTATCTGTTGTATACTTCCATGTCATTTCTGTCGGCTCTCTCACATATGATTTTATAGACTCTTAGGAGCAAAGCTTTATATTCATAAAATACTTAAATCCCTAAGATTTTGCAGAGCCCTATTTTTATCTCATCTTGCCCGCATTTATCTCCCATATAAAGTGTGACATACAACGCATGAATTCAGAACAAAGTAATTTCATCCCTCAATACTAAAGAGTTCAGTTTCATGCTGTGTTTTACATGGCACAGTGAAAGTGGATTGTTTAATATCTGCAACTCTGCACTTCCTTAACCTTTCTATGAGAATACTTAGGTAAGTGTTGAGAAACAGAGATTCTAAAAATAATTCCTATAGAACTTTTGAGAGACCCCTGGAGCAAGCCATTTGAATCCATTTTCCTTCTTTCTATATAGTTTTTCTTTGTTTGAGCAGTGTTCCCATAGGTCAGAAAGATAGAGTTTCTAGCCCCATACCTTAAATTGCTTTATAATTGCCTTACTTTATAAGGGAGACGTATTCTGGCTTGGTAAAGCCTGAAAATATTCAGAAGAAATGAATCTGAACCTATTAAAAGCAGACGGAGAAGAGGAAACATATTTGAGAAAGTTGTTAGCTAGACTGGATATACTGTGTTAGCACAGCATGATGTCATGCATAAAAAGCAAAAATAATGGGACCCAGGCATTTGTTCTCAACTGTAATTTCAACTTGGTTATGGGTCATAGAAAAAGAAGTTTAGAATGGAAAAATATGGCCCACATTTAAATTAAAAACCCTTTAAAATGTGTTAAATATGGTTTGGTTTTGAATATCCACAGTAGATTGGTTAAGAGTATGGGAGTTTTTCTAGATTGGAATCTGGTAAGCATCGTATTACTTGTTAATAGTTTGACATTGGGCACATTGAATGCTTTGATCCTCCATTTCCTCATATATTTATAAAAGGTTATTTATTCAAAAAATATTTTTAGGTGCCTCTAATCCTCTAGACACCTAGAATGTACTTCTTGGAAAGACACAATGTATATTTTCATGATTTAAAGTAGACTGGAAGAGGAAGGTCAGATACGGCAAAGGTATCTGAAACAGTTCACAATAATGATTTATTAAAATGAGAATAAGAAATTCAGTTCTGGTATCCTACTTTCTTACTATTGACTATGATTATCTTTTTGGCCTTTAAGGGTATTTTAGAGCTACTTTCTTTGCCATGTCCATGAAAACAGAACATTTAGACTTTTTCTCTGGGTGTGTATCCTAGGATTCCCAGAGCCTCTAAGTGTTTTGTAGTTTGACAAAATCAGAGTTCTGGAAACTCTGAAGACCAGTCTGGGGAAAACAAGGAATGTTCAGGTCTCCTGCAGCACTGCTTCATTAATGGATATAAGGACAAAGGAAATGACCTTTATACTCTTTTTATAGTGGGTTTGCTGATTAATATTGATCTCAAAGTTATTTCTTTTCTCTCCCTGCTCAGTCAGTATAAATGTAATTACATAGTTCACTTTTCATGTGATCTGGTGAAATGGCCTATTACTTGTCTTTGACTAATATTAAAAGAAATGTTACTCAGAAAATCAAAATCAAAGTGCTGTTCAAATATTACTTTTATCTTCAGTTCAGTTCAGTCACACAGTTGAGTCTGACTCTTTGCCACCCCATGAATCACAGCACGCCAGGCCTCCCTGTCCATCACCAGCTCCTGGAGTTCACTCAAACTCATGTCCATTGAGTCGGTGATGCCATCTCATCCTCCATCATCCCCTTCTTCTCCTGCCCCCAATCCCTCCCAGCATCAGGGTCTTTTCCAATGAGTCAACTCTTCACATGAGGTGGCCAAAGTATTGGAGTTTCAGCTTTAGCATCAGTCCTTCCAATGAACACCCAGGACTGATCTCTTTTACTCCCAATACTTCTAACCAAATGTGTGGTGTTTTTCCCAACAGTGACTGCTTCTGCAATTTCTGGGCACCATCTGGGTGTCCAACAATCCCATTCAGCTCTGACACTAATGGCCCAGACGGCAAATGCCTTTGCTGTTCAATTGTTGGCAGTGTTCTTCACCTTCATTTCAGTTCAGACACTCAGTTATGTCCAATTCTTTGTGACCCCATGGACTGCAGAACTCCAGGCTTCCCTGTCCATCACCAGCTCCTGGAGTTTGCTCAAACTCATGTCCATTGAGTCGGTGATGCCATCCAACCATCTCATCTTCTGTCATCCGCTTCTCCTCCTGCCTTCAATCTTTCGCAGCATCAGAGTCTTTTCCAGTGAGTCAGTTCTTCATATCAGGTGACCAAAGTATTGGCGTTTCAGCATCAGTCCTTCCAATGAATATTCAGGATTGATTTCCTTTAGGATGCACTGGTTGGATCTCATTCCAGTCCAAGGGATTCTCTCAAGAGTAGATTCTCTCTGGTGTAGTCAATAAAGCAGATGTAAATGTTTTTCTGGAATTCTCTTGCTTTTTCGATGATTCAGTGGATGTTGGCAATTTGATCTCTGGTTCCTCTGCCTTTTTGAAATCCAGCTTGAACATCTGGAAGTTCACAATACACATACTGTTGAAGCCTGGTTTGGAGAACTTTGAGCATTACTTTGCTAGCATGTGAGATGGTTGCAATTGTGCGGTATTTTGACCATTCTTTGGCATTGCCTTTCTTTGGGATTGGAATGAAAACTGACCTTTTCCAGTCCTGTGGCCACTGCTGAGTTTTCCAAATTTGCTGGTGTATTGAGTACAGCACTTTGACAGCATCATCTTCCAGGATTCGAAATAGTTCATTTGAAATTCCATCACCTCCACTAGCTTTGTTCGTTGTGATGCTTCCCAAGGCCCAGTTGACTTCGCATTCCAGGATGTCTGGCTGTAGGTGAGTGATCCCACCATCATGATTATCTGGGTCGTGAAATCTTTTTTGTACAGTTCTTCTGTGTATTCTTGCCACCTCTTCTTAATATCTTCTGTTAGGTCCATACCATTTCTGTCCTTTATTATGCTTATCTTTGCATGAAATGTTCCCTGGGTATCTCTAATTTTCTTGAAGACATCTCTAGTCTTTCCCGTTCTGTTGTTTTCCTCTGTTTCCTTGCATTGATCACTAAGGAAGGCTTTCTTATCTTTCCTTGCTATTCTTTGGAACTCTCCATTCAAATGGGTGTATCTTTCCTTTTCTCCTTTGCCTTTAGCTTCTCTTCTTTTCTCAGCTATTTGTAAGGCCTCGTCAGACAACCATTTTGCCTTTTTGCATTTCTTTTTCTTGGGGATGATCTTGATCCCTGTCTCCTGTACAGTGTCAGGAACCTCTGTCCATAGTTCTTCAGGCACTTTGTCGATAAGATCAAATCCCTTGAATATGTTTGTTACTTCCACTGTATAATTGTAAGGGATTTGATTTAGGTCATACCTGAATGGTCTAGTGGTTTCCCCTACTTTCTTCAATTTAAGTCTGAACTTGGCAATTAGGAGTTCATGATCTGAGCCACAGTCAGCTTCTGGTCTTGTCTTTGCTGACTGTATAGAGCTTCTCCATCTTTGACTGCAAAGAATATAATCAGTCTGATTTTGGTATTGGCCATCTGTAGAGTCTTCTGTGATATCCATATATAGAGTCTTCTCTTGTGTTGGTGGAAGAGGGTGTTTGCTATGACTAGTGCATTCTTTTGGCAAAACTCTGCTAACCTTTGCCCTAGTTTATTTTGTACTCCAAGGCCAAATTTGCCTGTTACTCTAGGTATCTCTTGACTTCCTGCTTAGGCATTCCAGTCCCCTGTAATGAAAAGGACATCTTTTTTGGGTGTTAGTTCTATAAGGTCTTGTAGGTCTTCATAGAGCCATTCAACTTCAGCTTCTTCAGCATTACTGGTTGGGGCATAGACTTGGATTAGTATGATATTGCATGGTTTGCATTGGAAACAGAGATCATTCTGTCTTTTTTGAGATTGCATCCAAGTACTGCATTTCAGACTCTTCTGTTGACTATGAGGGCTACCATTTCTTCTAAGGGATTCTTCCCCACAGTAGTAGATATAATGGTCATCTGAGGTAAATTCGCCCATTCCAGTCCATTTTAGTTCACTGATTCCTAAAATGTCGATGTTTACTTTTGCCATCTCCTGTTTGACCACTTTCAATTTGCCTTGATTTATGTACCTAACATTCCAGGATCCTATGCAATATTGTTCTTTACAACATCAAACTTTATTTGCATCACCAGTCACATCCACCGCTGGGCGTAATTTTTGCTTTGTCTCCATCTCTTCATTCTTTCTGGTATTATTCCTCCACTCTTCTCCAGTAGCATATTGGACACCTACCAGCCTGGGGAGTTCATGTTTCAGTGTCCTATCTTTTTGCCTTTTCATACTCTTCATGGAGTTGTCAAGGCAAGGTACCGAAGTGGCAAGGCTCTTGCTAAGTGCCAACTTGTAGTTCACAACAGTGTATTTTACAGATACAAAAAGCTTGGTCCTTGTGAGGTAGTTACCATTATTATGCTCTGTTTTTCAAATGAGACAGTTTTTCAAATGAGGTAGCTGAGGCACAGAGACATTTAATAACTTTATCAAGGTTACATGACTGGTTAGTGTTGAAGCTGGAATTTGGTCCAAGTTTTAAGTGTCAGAGTATGCTGCATTATGGGTTTGTAGTTTCTCAACAAACTGTTTTCATGCTTTCTTTTTCACCTCTTCCAAGGCATTATAATCCAATGTAGATATTTAAAGGAAATAATATTATTTTTATGTATTATCTATCATATTGTTGATTGGACAGTAATAATTCGTGGGTTTATGTTATTCAGAAAAATTTAACATGAATGGGTTTACTGCCTTATTGAATACTTCCATTGTGCATGCTTAGTTGCTCAGTTGTATCTGACTCTGTGTGACCCCATGGACTGTAGCCCACCAGGCTCCTCTGTCCATGGAATTTTTGAGGCAAGAATACTTGAGTGGGGGGAGGGAAGGTTAAAAAAAAAAAAAAAGGAAAGAATACTGGAGTGGGTTGCCATTTCCTCCCCAGGGGATCTTCCCAATGCAGGGATCGAACCTGTATCTCCCATGTCTCCTCCATTGCAGGTGGGCCTCCATTAATATATCTTAAATAAAACATATGGCAGCGTTTTTCTATATGTTCCATATAAGAGTTTTTTTGCTGCTGTAACAGATGTTACAGAGGACTGTTGGCTCAGTCCTCTTCCTTGTGAGTTGTCCTGTTAGTCATTCTTCCTTCGTTTCATCCTGTCTTTGTTATTTTCAGTTCAGGCTGGCATTATTTCTCCTAACATAAAGCCCTCACAAACTTGGTTGATCTTCTTTGCACCTCAGGGGTATCCAAGCCAGCACACAAGAGTATCCTCTAAGTCTAATGTCCTGGATAATCACATCTCCATTCCTGGCTTCTGCTGAGATGGCTGTTCTGATCCATGACTCACATGCCTAATCTCTTTATTTATTTATTTTTAATTTAAATTTATTCATTTTAACTGGGGGCTAATTAGTTTACAATATTGTATTGGTTTTGCCATACATCAACATGAATCTGCCATGGGTGTGCACGTGTTCCCCATCCTGAACTCCCCTGCCACCTCCCTCCCCGTACCATCCCTTTGCGTCATCCCAGTGCACCAGCCCCGAGCATCCTGTATCTTGCATCGAACCTGGACTGGCAATTCGTTTCTTATATGATATTATACATGTTTCAGTGCCATTCTCCCAAATCATCCCACCCTCTTCCTCTCCCACAGAGTCCAAAAGACTGTTCTATACATCTCAAACATCTGTCCAGCCAAACCACTGGCCCAGTCTCCAAAATACACTCTGTGGATAGGCTGAGAGTTTTCCAGACTGTTTTTTTTTTGCAGTTCCTTCCTCAGTTTCTTTCTTTCTTCTCCTGTCTTACAGTAAGCAGACAAGGCAAGCAAAGCTGAACCTTCCATACTTTCATTGGAAACCTCAATTTCCAAGTTTGTGATTTTTAAGTTCTACCTTTCACCCAGCATAACACAGATTTTCCACTTTTCACAACAGGGATCACCTTTCCTCCAGTGTCCAATACTATACTCCTCATTTACCTCCAAGACCTTGCAAGAAGCACATTTAGCACATACAGCAATACTCTGTTCTTCATTTTATATATATATATAGTCTGTGATGATGAAAGCCTTCTCTACTCTTCCTCCCCAAAGCCACTCCGCATTTTAAGCTGGTTGCTATGGAAGTGCTGCACTTCCTAGTTCCAAAATTTTGTGTTAGTTCCCTTGGACTGCTGTAATAGAGCCACCAACTGGGTGAATTACAACAACAGAAATTTGTTGCCTCAGGGTTCTGGAGGCCAAAAGTCAAAATCAAGGTACCTGTAGTTCTCTCCTCCCTCTGAGACCCTCCCAGGCTTCTTCCTGGTGGCAGAGTTAATTCTCGATGGCCCTTGCCTTGTAGATGCATTACTCCAATCTGTGCCTCCATCTTTACATGGCCTTCTTCGCTGTGTGTCTGTGCCTCTTCTTTTTTGATACGGGCACCAGTCCCACTGGATTAAGGGCCCACTCTACCCAGTAACACCATATGTAATTACTTCTGCCTTAACCCTGTCTCCAAAGTA
Source organism: Redunca redunca (assembly GCA_006410935.1). Taxonomy (NCBI): domain Eukaryota; kingdom Metazoa; phylum Chordata; class Mammalia; order Artiodactyla; family Bovidae; genus Redunca; species Redunca redunca. Next base: position 740,827 of record SJYQ01000639.1, read on the forward strand.
GGTCTGTATTCTGATGTACTGGGGTTAGAACTTCAACATACCTTTTGGGGGTGGAGGGGAGATACAATTAAACCCACAACAGCCACATCAAGTGGCTTACCAGGTTTGTTATCTTATTTTAAGTTATTCTTACCTTAGTACCTTTTTTATTGTTTAATATTTATTTTTTATTTGCTTATTTGGCTGCCCTGGGTCTTTGCTGTGGCATGCAAACTCATAGGTGTGGCATGTGGCATCTAGTTCCCTGACCAGGGGGATCAGTCTGGGGCCCCCTGCATTGGAAGTGAGAAATCTTAGCCACTGGGCCACCAGGGAAGTCCCTTTCCTCAATTCCTTTTTAATTACCATTTAATTATTATAAACAGACTAGAAAGCAGAATAATTTCAGATGTTTGCATACCTTCAAAGTGTTCCTTATCAGATATTTGCTTGTGAAAGCTCCACCCTGCCCTCCCCCCAGTAGCCATACTGTGTGTCACAAAGAAAGTATGTTCAAGTAATACCTTAGTTTGGGTTTTTTTTATTAAGCCTCAGCTTATTTTATTAATCATATATTGTGGTTATATGAAATTTCCAATTCTACAATTCAGATGATTAGCTTAGTATTTGCTGCCTTAGAAAGTTGCTGATTTTTAGAAACATTTTCATCTTGAAATTAGATTGCTCGTTTTCAGTATAAATAACAGCATGAATTCGACTTCCTGGGAGACAGGAACGAATAATCATCATTCTGTGTAACAAGTCTTAGAGTAGTGAAATATGGAAGAGTTCTGTGGTTATAGACTCCTGACAACTCCCTTTAAATATGAACTTAGCATTGCATACACTGCATATTGCATAAACAGTAGGTATACTCTTAAAAGAAACAGTAAGAAAAACAATCTCTATTAGTGTTTCGAATTCATATCCAAAATACCTTGCTTGAGAGTTATTACCTGTTATTGCTTTTTGTACCAATATGTAGTCTGTAATTTCTTTGTTCCTAAATGTCTTCCATTCTTACATGCTAGTAAAGTCACATTGCACATTCTATTATATGTTCTTAGTAATCTTTAGGGCTTTAGATGAATGTGTTAATTGCCACTACTGACAAAAGTAGATTTTCTCTGTGCTTTTAAAGTTTACTTCAACTATTTTTTGGACTTCCCTGGTGGCTCAGACGGTAAAGCGTCTGTCTACAATGCAAGAGACCTGGGTTCACTCCCTGGGTTGGGAAGATTCCCTGGAGAAGGAAATGGCAACCCACTCCAGTACTCTTGCCTTGAAAATCCCATGGACGGAGAAGCTTGGTGCAGGCTACTGTCCATGGGGTCGCAAAGAGTCGGGCAGGACTGAGCGACTTCGCTTTCACTTTCAATTATTTTTGACTCTGGTATTGTTCCCTTGCATTATGTTGGGTATTTTATGCCTGCATTTCTGAATATTTAAAATTTAAGGTTAAGCATATATACATATAATGTATGTTTTTAAGGAAGTCTTGGGGTTTTTTTCCTTAAATGTTTTATCTTTAGATAATTGTAGATTCACATCCAGTTGCTAAAAATAAGACACATAGATCCTGTGTATCCTTAACCCTGTTACTCTGATGGTAATTTCTTGCATAATTATAGTACAATATAGGAAAAGAGGATATTGACAATGATAGAGTCAAGATACAAAATATTTCCACCACTGCAAGGATCCCTCACATTGCCTTGTATACCTGAACCCACCTGCTTCCCTCTCACTGTCATTTCTTCCCTTAACCCTGGCAACCATTAATTTGTTCTGTTTCTATAACTTAGGACATAAATTCTTGTACCGAATGAGAGAATCAGTTGAGCAATGGATCGTGTTGTATGTGTACAGAATTCAAGACTTCGAGGAGAGAGGGATAGGAAATTAAAATGTAACACAAAATTTTTAGATGCCAAGGCAACTTAGTATCTATATTATCCACTTTTTTTTTTTTCACAAAGCAAATGTTAGTAACACTGTACTCAAATAAAAGAGTTTCTGCAGGTGAGTCTAAATTTCATTTCTTCCTTTTAGTGAAAGGTTGCATCTTAAAGCAAAATATCTTCAAATATCTAATGATCCTCATTTTCTATATTTCTGAGCCAGGAAGACTTAAAAATGACTCAAAACTCTCTTTTTACAGGCATGCCTCAGAGATTGGGGATTCAGTTCCTTTCCACAGAAAAAGCAAGTCATGCAAATTATTTGGTTCCCCAGTGCATATAAAAGTTATGTTTACACTATTTTGCAGTCTATTATGTGCAATAGTTTTATGTCTAAAAAAAGTATATATTTTAATTAGAAAATATTCTGTTGCTAAAAAAAGTTAACCATCATTTGAGCCTTCAGCAAGTTTTATTCTTTTTGCAATAGTAACATCAATAATCACTGATGACAGATCACCCTAATAATGAAAAAGTTTGAAATGTTGAGAATTACCAAAATGTAACACAGAGATATGAAGAGAGCAACCGCTGTTGGAAAATGCTGTAGGAAAAATTGATTGACTTGATGCATAGTTGGCACAAACCTTCAATTTGTCAGAAGCACTTTATCTGCAAAGTATGTTAGAGGAAAGTGCAATAAAGCAATGTGTAATAGAATGAAGTCTGCCTGTACTTAACTAATGATAGAAAGCAGTGATGTAGATAAATAGTACTCCATTCAGAAGGATAATTGGTATAATTTACATTCAGTGTTTAGGATGAATTTTCTTTGAATGGCAAAATGGTGATCTGGAAGGCTTTGTGGTAGGATCAGAAGTATTGAGATAAGGAGGCTCATGGTGACGCTGCTTTGTGGTTGAATAGGAATATTCATTTGACTTGCAGTGGAAGAGAAACCTGGATGTCTCACTAGTGGAGATAAAGCTTAAGAGGCCTTGAATGCCAGGCGCAGAACATTAGACTTTATTTTAAAGGCAGAGCAGAATACTATACGTATTGAACTCGGAAATGAAAGATTATGAGATATTTGAGGGAGATTAAAGTGACAGCTATGAAGATGAATTGGAGCTCAAAGAGACTGCAGGCAGGGAAATTAGTTAGCTTTGTTATACTAAGTTTCAGAGTCTTGACAGTGAAGGTGTCCTGGTAAAATGATTTATGCAGGTAGGTGAAGAGATAATTGTAGATGATGACAGACTGGATTTCTAGGGGTCGAAGGGAGGAGAGGGGTTAGGAAATGTTGATTGTGAATATAGGAGAACAGAAGGATTATCATAATGTATATAACCACAGAATTTTTTTAGAAATTGGAGAAGTTGCTTTTCAGCATATTAGACTACTAGCCATGTCCTGAAATATTCTGTTTTTTCCTTTTTCTTGAACTTTCAAGTCAAGATTGGAACTCTGTAGGGGAAGTTTTGGTCAGGAGGTTATTAAGAAAGTTTAAATTAATTTGCATAGAGATGATAATTATTTTCCCAAAGTATTGAAAGATTTACAGTTTCAAGTCTGTTGTTGAGTCAACCAGTCTATTGTCAGGTGTGTTAGGGATGATTAAGGTATGTTAGTTATATCTTTGAGACTACCTCTGTTTCACTGTTTAAATTCTGCCTGCCTGGAGTATTAGTCTGGACACAGTTTAACCTGTGTGTGGTCTTTATAGGAAACGTTCTAATGACTGCTAACTATGTATTCATGAGAATGGAAGTTCTAGTGGGTTCAAAATAATCTTTTCTTTGAACTTCTTACCTTAATACTGTTCTTCCTAATGGATATGATTGTAGAGATGATGCTGGGTGTTTCATGTGATATGATGTAGAAGAGACTGTTTATTTGCTCCTAATTGTTGGTTACTTTGTGAGAGTGTATTTGTTAATAAACATTAAGGTGATTAATATGTGTCTTGGAGAAAATTTATTTCAATCTATAGCTTAAATTATTCTAACCACACATTTATTAGCTACTTTTATTCATTGCCAACCTAGATTTTCTTCTTTATAATATTCAGTGCAGCCATGCATCCTTGTGCTGGAAGGGTATTCTTTCTTTGCAGGTATGCTTTCAAATGTGTGCTCTTTCCTTTCAGTTGTTCTTGATACACTTTCCAAGAACTATGCAATGCATTTTAACATCTTACTCTCATTTATAGATGTGAATATACAGATTGTCACCTCCATTCAGGAGAAATTGAGTTTATTACTCACTGAATATTTGAAAATATAAAACATTATTTTTAATTATGTAGTGACTAAGTATTCATGTATGGTACACTCAAAGAACAACTTTCAGTTGTTCAGTGTGACTTTATGTAGTTAGCAAAGTGTCTAAAGCACTCCAACCCCATTATGTTTCAGTGCACTTGCAGAAAAGACATGGTGAAAATTTCTATGGATATCTTTGTGAGGAAATTTCAACCAGACAGATACCAGCTTTGGAAACAAGGAAAGGATATATATACCATTGATCACACGAAGCCTACTCCAGAATCCACCCCTGAAGTAAAAGCATGGCTGCAGAGGAGGAGGAAAGTAAGAAAAGCATCCAGGAGGTAATGATCCTGCCCCTACCCCATCCCACTTGTGGTTACTCAGTTAAAATGGGTCCTTGAGCATAACGTTCTTAAAGACTATTTATTTGCTTTTCTTCTGTTTATTCATTGTATGTTTATTTACTACCTTACTGAAAATTTGAGGCAAAGTATTTGTAATTCTTTGGAAGTGCAATAAATAGAGTTCAATAAATAAATAAATGTAAAAAGAGAGGTCTGTTGTGTTGGGAGTGCATGAGAAATAGAACAGTTGTAGAACTTCTAAACCCCTTACACGAATGTATTCAAAGTCTTACGGGTGCTGTCTACTCATATCCTTATTTTTGTCAGCTTCAGTAACTTGGTTTCCACTTTTTTAATTTGGCTACTGGTTTTGACTTTTGGTAGTTCTCTTCTCTTCTTCATTTGTCAAGCATCTCATATTACTTTTCTCATTGGGGAGCTTCTATCCTGCTGCATTATGCACACTCGGCTTTGTGCTTTCACTAGATGTCAGAGCATGTGGTATTCCTGTGACGTGGTTGTCTCTGTATAATGTATCCTACATTCCATTTTTGTGGCCAGGGCCATCTCAAAAGCCTTTAGGCCTGTCGTGGTCATCTTGCTGTCTTAAAACACATTAAACAGGGAGTGTTTTGTCGCTCAGGTCCTCAGGCAACCTTTTTAGGTTCTTGTTTTCCAGGTTTGTGTTGTATTTTTACTCTCCAATATTACTCATTGTTTTTCTTTCAGATTGTAAAAGTAATATTTGTGCATTGGAGAAAATTTGTAAAATAAGGAAAAGAATAATGAAGGAATCCCAAATCACCCATTACCTCACAATCCAGAGATAACCAGTGTTAACATTTTGTATATATCCTTTACATATATATTTCTTATTTATTATATTATATACCTTTCCAAAATTGGGGCCATGCTCTATTAGTAATTTGACCAGTTTTGTGTTTTTTCATGTAATTGAATGATTTGCTACAGAATTTTTAATGCCTGCATGTATTTTATCTAATCTCCTGTAGTTGGACCTGTAGCTTCTTTCCAGTTTTTAGTTACTAACCAAAAAGCACTGTAATTTTAAATCTTTGGCCACACTTCTGATGTTTATTTTCTGACTCTCTCTCTCTGTCTCTCTCTCTTATTTTCCCCCTGACAATTTATTTTCTGCTATTTTAGAATGCTAGTGAGTGGAGGAACCTTAAGAACATGGAATCAAACCAGCATTTTATAAGAGATATACTTGAGGCACAGAATTAGTAGCAGAATTACAACCCAGATGTTCTTATTTCACCCTCGAGTCTACAGCAGGAATTTTCAAACTGTCACTTTTCAAATCAGTTTAATAGGTTAGGAACAGCATTTTAAAATTAGGAAGTTTTAGAGAGTAAAATGTATCATAGTCCTTCCCATGAGGTGATGGTAAGTATTAATTCATGACATGTGTCAGCCTCAGTGTATGTGTGTATCGTGTCATCATCTGAAGTATATAATTCACTGTGGGTTGCACTCTGAAAAGTTTGGGAATCACTGATTTGGAGAGTAAAGGTGCTAATCCACATTGCCAAAAAAAATTTGCTGCAGGAGACAGTAGTCAATCTGTCAGTGGCCAATACAATGTCTTGAGGATTATTCTTTAAAGGACAGAAAACACAACACTCTAATTTAGGTGTTTAATCTGGTCTCTTAGTTACTAATCACAGTGGTCCTTGTTGATTGACATTGAACATAGATATGACATAGAACAGATGTGAAATGTCTTTCAGTAGGTTAAAATAATCAGTGGTCTTTACTTACCCAGTTAGAAAGCCTAATGTTGAGGGGCTTATTATGCTCACCTTTGCGGCTTGATCTTTGAGTTTGCTGATCTCCCTTAAGTGATATACTGTATCTAAGGAAATCTAATGAAGGGAATGATTCATTGAAATCTCAAAAAGATGTCAACCTTTTAATTTTATGTGTGCTATGCTATTCATAATGTAAAATATTCCACATAGACCACTGCATGGATTTCAGTAAAAGTGATGATGATATCAGTACTGTTATGTCTAGCCAATTTACCAAAGCCAGGGTATCCCTGGCTACTCCCTTTATCTTATGGGGACTTCCTATAGAAAGTGAAAGTGAAGTCGCTCAGTCCTATCTGACTCTTTACGACCCCATGGACTGGAGCCTACCGGGCTTCTCCATCCATGGGATTCTCCAGGCAAGAATACTGGAGTGGGTTACCATTTCCTTTTCCAGGGCATCTTCCTGACCCAGGGATCGAACCTGGGTCTGCCGCATTGGAGGCAGACGCTTTAACCTCTGAGCCACCAGGGAATGTCGTGTGTGTGTGTGTGTGTGTGTGTGTGTATGTGTGTGTGTGTACATACTCTGAAATATATGTTGATTTAGTTTGAGTTATAGCTATTCTCAAATGAAAGTGTTAGAAATGTTGTGTCATATACAGAAGGCATCTACAATAAAGCTATGAAGTGACTTGCTGAAAAATAGTAAAAGTGGAATAATATAAAAATGGTGTCCACTCTGAAAATAAATAGTACATTGATATAAGATGTTAAATACATGTGGTTAGCCTTCTTCCTCTCTTAATTTCTTCAGTTAATGATAATTTGACATTTAATCTTAATGATTTTCATGCATATTTCAGAATTATATGAAACTTGGGCAAATACAGTCACCAAGTCACCTTGGAATGTAAATAATCTACTAAAATTTTAACAACAGCTTTATGGAGTCACATAATGTTTGATTTTATCCCTGTGTCATGATTTTTCACTTTAGTTTTTATGTTAAGCTTTCTTTTAATGTTGTTAAAAAGTTTTGTTGTTGTTCAGTTGCTCAGTCTTGTCCAGCTCTTTGAGACCCCATGGACTGTATGTAGCCCACCAGGCTCTCTGTCCATGGGATTCTCCAGGCAGGAATACTGAAGTGGGTTGCCATTTCCTTCTCCATATAAAGTTTCAACAGTGACTTTTTCCCAATAATGTTTTAATAATCAATTATTTAGCATTGTTTTAGTTTTAATTTTTAGTAAATTGTTATTAAAACTGTTAACATTTCAATTTCAAATTTGATCTATTAATCATGAAGATTATCTTTGTATATTACGATTAAAAACCAGTTTTTTATTCTGTTTTTTCAATAAGTGAAAATCATGCTTATGTATATATTTTTTGCTGTCCTTTGCCCACATTGTGTTCTGACTACAGCTTTTCTTGTTAATAGCTTCCAGTGTACTAGTTCTCACTCTAAGAGGCCTAAGAATGAGGAGGATGAGAAACTGTCAGCTATAGTTGGTGGGGCAGAGGGACCCACTCCTGACCCGGATCCAGGTGATCTCAAGGATGATGGAAAGCCGGAAGAAGCAGTGAATCTAGCAAAAACAGAAGCACCTTCAGAGAAAGAGGCCTCTGTTAGCAGGATGCAGCTGGATCATAATTTGTCAGATAATATCAGATTCTCGGGTGAGAAACTAGCTGATTATGTTTCACGTATTAGTGGTAGGTAGTTGCTGATCTTCCTTAAGTCTGTGTTTTCTAGGACAGATATCTTACTTTTCCACAGAGCTTAACCAGTAAGCTATCTAAAGCTATTAGGTAACTAAACTAGAAGGCCAAGGGAGTGTTAGAAAAGCCAGAAGTACCACTGTTCTGGGTAATGAAATTTTAAGACAAATAGCCAGCAGTACCTATTTCATTTAATAAAAAAGAAGATTCTAAAATGGAAAAAAAATTTTTTTTGATGCAACTCAACTTACAGTATATAATACATTTTTTGAAATCTTCTCTTGAATTCCCATGGAATAGAGAAAACCAATTATAGATAATTCTTTGCAGATTCTTAGCTTTCGAATTAATTTTAAGAAGAAAATAAAGATTAAGATTTTACAAAGTAACATCAAAAATCATTCAGTCCTGTGAAATGGCATATATAGCCCCGTGGCTGTTTCTCTGTGCCAAAGCCATCATGTATAAATCTCAACTGATTTGCTTTCCCCCTTTTTTGTAGCATATTTCTTTGAAACTGTTTTTATGCTTTGCCTCTTTAATACTTGTGGGAGATTTTGCCCTTTTTCTAATGGAGCTTATTGGTAATTCCTGTCTCACTCTCATTCCCCTCATCTATTCTATCTTTATGTTGTGGGGCTCTCCCAAATCCAGACATCCCCCTGCTTCCTCTTCACTCAAGATGTGTTATCTTTGTCTGGACTGTTGTAGAAGGTGCCTCCTCCTTGTTTTTCCAGTGTCCACTCTAGTCACCCCTACTATTCAGATCTCCATTTGGCAATTGTAGTGATTCTTTTAAAAGACTCAGCTTAGGTCTTGGCCCTGCCATTTTCTTGTTCTTATTTCACTTAGAGTAAAGGAAAAGTCCTGATCATTGTTCTAATTAATCAGTCCTTGGCTTCTTCTCCATTCTTATTTCCTTTTGCACTTGAAATGTCTGTGTTTAATAGAGTTTAAATCATGGACATTTCCCCAGTGAGTTTGTATTTAATTGGATATCTAGATAAATAAGTATGTAATTCCTATCTAATGTGCCAAGTACCACTGTAGAGGTGGCGTGCCAAGGAAAGACCCAAACTAGACAGGAGGCTGAACTGGCAAGGTTTCTGGGAGTAGGTGATAGCTGAACTGATTTGTAATCAATGTATGGAAGATAGAAAATGAAGAAGGTAGGGAAGTGCAGAGACCAGTTATGCACTATACACATGCTTAGTCGCTGAGTTCTATCTGACTCTTTTGCAATCCTGTAAACTGTAGCCCACAGGCTCCTCTGTCCTGGGATTTCTCAGGCAAGGATACTGGAGTAGGTTGCCATTTCCTTCTCTAGGGAATTTTTCCAGCCCAGTGGTTGAACCTTCATCTTCTGCATTGGCAGGAAGATTCTTTACTTCTGCGCCACCAAGGAATCCTTAGTTATGCAATGTATACAGATATTTCTTTGTTGTCCCTCACCATTCTTTTTTTTAAGTACCCTGGGTTAAATTAATTACTTTATGAACTACTGAGTGGTTTAAGCCAAGCGTACACAGCTTTATTTGTTCTCTTGCTACCTAGTTTCTTGTATTTTGACTTCTGGGTTTTAAGACTTGCTGCTGCTGCTGCTGCTAAGTCACTTCAGTCGTGTCCGACTCTGTGTGACCCCATAGACGGCAGCCCACCAGGCTCCCCCATCCCTGGGATTCTCCAGGCAAGAACACTGGACTGGGTTGCCATTTCCTTCTCCAATGCATGAAAGTGAAAAGTGAAAGGGAAGTCGCTCAGTCCTGTCTGACTCTTTGCGACCCCATGGACTGCAGCCTACCAGGCTCCTCTGTCCATGGGATTTTCCAGGCAGGAGTACTGGAGTGGAGTGCCATCACCTTCTCCGTTTAAGACCTGACAGAGCATTTAATAGAAGATTTGGCATGGTGCAGTGTTTTGAGCTACTGTGCGATAGGTGAATAAAATGATGCACACTTGTGTATGCATAGGAGAGGGAGCAAGCTATAGAAGTAAACCGTGTGTGATATTCCTTTCATTTCTGTGCTGTCCTTGTACTGTGCAGGATTAGTTTAAGAAATCATTTTTATCGGACCTGCACAGTTTTACATATGTTTTACATGGATTTGTACAGTTTTAACATCTTTTTGAGTTGGAATGTTTCATCGGTAACATATATTGGAACCAAATTCTTATTTTAGAAGGATCTCAAATTGCTATTGCTTATGTAAGTATTGTTACTGCCATGGCTTTGGACACTGGTTCACAGTGGAACCTCTTTTTAATCCCTTATTTTGTCAGTAAATATATTATTTTGCTGCCTTAGCAACTACAAAGGCTGCATAGTGCTTTGGTGACCTTTTCCACTTGGATCTTCAGTAGAAATTTAGAGGGGATGTTTGATGATAGACATTTAGTTGAGAACAGTTTAACAATCCTTAGCAATAATATATTGTAACATTTATTAACAGGCTCTTATTTTACTCCTTAGGAAACATCTGCCTAAACGCATCTGTAACAGAGAAAATCAAAGCTGAGGCTGACCAAACTTGTGCTGCAATTCCACCTTCAAATCCCAGTGAGGCTGACCAGTCCATATTTAGTGGCCAAGTGACATCCGAGGAATCAGAGCCACGCAAGCTTCCATGGCCAAAGTCACCAGAGTCATACTCCTCTGTGGCAGAGAGTAGCAGTGCTTTGACTGAGGGAGAAGAGAGTGATGTGGAAAGCCGTGGGAGTGGCCTTGAACCTGGGGAAGTCCCAGCGGTCCCCAGTGGCCAGAGAAATGGCTTCAAAGTCCCCATTGTATGTGACAGTGTCAATTTTTACCATATTTATTGTGTTGTCAACGCTCTTTCTGAAAACAGCATGCTATGCATGGAAATCTTGCTGTAGGGGAGAAATAGCATCTTACATTTATAGGTCTTAATCTTCAATGACTGGGAAGTAAGCTTTCTGTGAGCTCTGGCTAACCTGGTGATAATTCAGAGAACATGGAATTTTTAGCCACGTGTTGGAGTTTAATTTTCTTTCTTTTTTAGTTTTTCTAACATTAAACTCTTTGTTTTGGGATCTTTGTAGATTTATATGCAGTGGTAAGAAGTAGTGTAGCAAGATCTAATATACCCAGTTTCCCCCAATAGAACCTCCTTGGAAAACTAGGATAGGATAGCACAGTGATACTGACATTGATATAGTCAAGACATAGAATGGTTCTGTCACCTGCAATATTAGCCAGACTGGAAATAATTCACCTGCAAGACTCTCACCTCTTTCTGCCAATGCTTAATACCTCTGGGTATTCTTGGGCTTCTCTCAATCTCTATTTTAACATTAGGGCTTTTCTGGTTATACTTTTCCCTGACTCTTGCCTATGGCCTCTGAATCTAGGACCAGGCTGAACCTTCTGTCTCTACCCATGCTGGAACCAGGCCTCCTACCACTTGGAAAACTCAAGATCCCTCTAGATTTCCAACTTCCTCATTCTAACCCTTTGCAGAAGGCTTCCCTGTTTCTCCTATGTACTTGTATGATGTTAATACCATATGCTTTCAGCATAAACTGATTGTGAGTATATCAGCCAAGCTACAATTGCGTGTTGTGATTGTCATAACTTAGTAACCTCTTTTGACCTGAACACCTTGGTAAAGGAGTTCGGGTGGATGAATAAGGGAAGCCTCAAACGTTTGAACTGATAAACTGTGCTGGCTGCCGCTGAACAGACCCAGTTCTGGATTGCTCCTGCTCATTTTAGCTCAGAAGAAGCCTTTTTTGTATCTTTGAGTAGCAAGAGAGAGTAAATAAAGACATCAATTTAGAATGCCCTATTTATAAGTAGTTTTAAAATGTCCAATAAAATGTAGATAATTTCCTGCTGCTGCTGCTGCTAAGTCGCTTTGTCGTGTCCGACTCTGTGCGACCCCAGAGATGGCAGCCCACCAGGCTCCCTGGGATTCTCCAGGCAAGAACACTGGAGTGGGTTGCCATTTCCTTCTCCAACGCATGAAATTGAAAAGTGACAGTGAAGTTGCTCAGTCGTGTCCGACCCTCAGCGACCCCATGGACTGCAGCCTTCTAGGCTCCTCCATCCATGGGATTTTTCAGGCAAGAGTACTGGAGTGGGGTGCCATTTCTTCTCTGAGATAATTTCCTAATTTCCCCCCAATAACTTTTTTACCATTTTTTTATGCATGATTGTCCTACTGAAGTATAAAATATTTCTCAGAAACACTTGAGAAACAGAAAGTTATGATCTAATTTATTTGAAAAGTGAGCTAAGAAATTCAAACATAGTATTCACATAGCAGTAAAACAAAATTTACAGCTTAGTTTCACATAGGGGTTATTTGTAGCTGCACAGATACTGGGATTGTAGACTGGTGAATAAGTCAAATGCCTGTTTTTATTTGGTCTGATTCTTTAAACTAGAATGGAACTGAAAATAACTTTTCTGTTCCCTTACTGTTAACCTTCATCTTTATCATTTCACTGAACAAAGCCTGAGTGGCCAGGAAGGCAAGTGCTGTTGTTGAGGGCTGAGGACTTGGTTTGCACTTGTCAGAAATAGCTGTGTGGTGTTCTCTTCTCATCCCATTTTGTCAGACTTCTAAGTCCTTCTAAGCCATGCAGACCTGGTTCATTTTTGTGTAGTGTGACCAGTGTTTCTTAGTATTGAGTGTAATACTGTGTGTTTGCTGATAGCAGTCAGCTTCAGTCATCCTTCTTGGGAAACATTAAGGGAACCAAACATATTCACACTTTACATGCTAGTCCTGCTGTCCAAAATGCTCCTCTCCCAGAGGGCTAAATGTGCTGACTTGTCATTGCCCTCGAGACTCCACTCAGATGTCTTCACATCAGAAAGGCCTTCTCTGATGATCCCACATAAAATAACCTCCTCCCCATCTCTTTCTATTCTTTGTCATGCTTTTTTAAAAAATTATTATTACTGCATATTTACTTAATAGTACCTGTTATTTATGGGCTTCCACAGTGTCTCAGCGGTAAAAGAATCCGCCTGCCAAGCAGGAGATGCTGGTTTGATCCCTGGGTTGGGAAGATCCCCTGGAAAAGGAAATGGCAACCCACTCTAGTATTCTTGCCTGGGAAATCCCATGGATAGAGGAACCTGGCATGCTACAGTCCATGGGGTCGCAAAGAGTCAGACACAACTGAGCAACTGAGACAATAACAACAACCCAAGATTTACTTTTTACTTGTTTATTGCCTCTGGCCTACCCCATCTATATTGCACTCCTTGGAAGCAGGGATCTGGTAGAAGTTTTTCCTGCTCTAGCTTATTCTTAGAGCAGTGTAGCACATAGTAAGGGCTTAATAAATATTTCTTATTTTTGACTAAATTATAATTTCTCACGTTCATTTTTAGCTATTATAAACCACAGGCAAATCTCATCCCCTGTCATTACTTTGTGAATCCTGCTTTGATTAGAGTGTTGTCACACATTTTCTCATAAGCCTGTTTACGTGTCAGATGCTAGCATAGTTTTTTTCCTTCCGGGTACTGCTGCTTCAGCTTTAGGGAAGTTTATGAGACTCCTTTCTTTTACATGAACCACTGATGCAAACACACTGGATTTAAACTCTTTCTCTAACTAGCAACTCTGCCACTTTTTTTTGTTTTTTGTTTTGTTTTTTTTTCGATTATATGGATGAGAAAGCTTGTAAACAGAGTCTCTCTGAAAGAGGTCAGGATGCAAATGACTTTTTCCTCTACCTTTGAAAGAAAAATGTAGTCCAGGCAGCTCATGACAAAAGATTTTACATAGAATGTTAGTGGTTTCAGGATGACAGTTATGTGCCATATTAAACAACAGCAACGTTTGATTTCCTGTTTGGTCCTCAGAGAAGTGAGGATTCATCTTCCAGTAGAAGGAAGAGAACAGGTTTACTTTGGCTGTATTGCCTCCTGAAGACAGAAAGCAAAATAACCTGCTGTGTAGTCACATGTGACCAAATGCCATGGTCCTGGATTGTTATGAATATATAATCCTAAATTTACATTATCTTTAAAGGACTTTTGAAAACTCTCTAACATCTGAGTTTATTATAGGTTTGCACTACAGATAGTGCTTTAATATGAAACGGAAGGATAGTTCAGTGATTCCTCTGCCAGTAAAATTACTACCAGAATGGCTCCTATTTCTGTTGATTTTGCCATTTAAGTTTCTTTAACAAACTTAATTTCTCAGGTGGTAAAACAAGTACAATAGTTCTTTATAATTTATTTGTGGTAAGTCATTGTAATGATAGTTTTTGTTTTAAAACAAGTCTTTAATGGTGCATATTTCTCCCCTATTCATGTTCTATAACCAGAGAACAGAAGGTGAAACCAAAACTGCTAAAAGTTGGCGCCACCCACTTAGTAAGCCTCCGGCGAGATCCCCAATGACCCTGGTGAAGCAGCAGGCAACGAGTGATGAAGGTGAGCTTGGATTGTTTTTCAGTATTTATTCCATGTAGAAGTGAAGTGAAGTCGCTCAGTCATGTCCGACTCTCAGAGACCCCGTAGACTGTAGCCTACCAGGCTCCTCAGTCCATGGGATTTTCCAGGCAAGAGCCCTGGAGTGGGTTGCCATTTCCTTCTCCAGGGGATCTTCCCAACCCAGGGATCGAACCCAGGTCTCAACTGTATAATATTCAGAATTTATTCTGTCAGTTTGTTGTAACAAACTTTTCTAAAAAAAACTGCCTAGTAGGGAAGAAATCTGACCAAGTGGCAAATATATACCTTAAGGGGATCCTGAGTGACACACAGTTTATTTAGAACTTAGATTTTAGGGATACATACTTGTTTCACATAATCAAGCAGTGTTAAAATCTTCCTTTTTTATTTGATGGGTAAATTGGTTGTTTGTGACATTTGTCTTAAGATCCTCCAGAAGAAGTTGACGTCCTTTCTCTCAGAGTATCATATCATGGAATTAACATGCTTTGTATTTCTTTGCATTGCCTCTGATTTTAACTTGACTCCTTTAAATTTATCCACACCATCTGAATCAGAAACTACATGCAGGACTTCTGTATCCTATTACACCCGGTGTGTCATGGAACACCCTTCCTCTTTGACTATACGAATGAGGCTTGGCATGAAGTCGTTTTATTTATAACCAACTGCTATTCTTAGATGTAACATTTGTCTGTGTGGTTTACCTGGTTGCCCTCTTTACCTCTCTTTCTCTCTTTTCCAAAAATTTTTTTTTCTTTTTCTTCAGTCAGACCACTGACCAACTCTTTATTCCTTCTAGTGTCTCATAGCTTCATAAAGGTGTATTTTTTTTTTAATCTCTAAAAGGATCAGTTGAAGCAGGTGTTCTGTAAAAAGCCCTTCTGTGAGATGTTATCCTTTACTGGTAGAACTGTTAATTAAGGTACTTGTCTGTAGGGATGCTGTCAGGGGAATAACATGAATCTTGGGTTCAGACTTCCATCTAGTTTAAATCCAGTTTATCAGAGTACATATCCTTAGCAGATTTTTTTCCCCATTTATTCACTGTCTTCTTTTATGCCTCATGTTTAGTTAGGAAAAAAAATTAATCAGTGTAGGGATCAGATAATGATGGTAGCAGTGTCTATAACACCAGTTCAGGATGGAATTCTGCCTTGAACAATAAAAGTAATTAAACATATTTAACTTTATTTCCATATGTCATCATGTTCAGTTTTTATTTCTCCAACTTTATTGTATCCAACACAAACTATTTTCTCCTTTTTGTCAAAATAAAGAATTGTTCTGCATAAAGTAATTAATATTCACTGTGCATTACTCATGAATTTTCATGACCCTTCCCCATTATAGCCTATAGCAACAGCAGAGCTTCTTGGAAGGGAATGTGCTGTCCTAATACATAAGGAAAACTGCCTTCTCCTATTTCTTTATCGTTCTGGAAAGTTTATTTCCTTGTGGATCATCATAAATTGGTCCAGAGTTTCTCCTTGGAAAGCGGTTCTGATTTTGATCACTATAGCTTGCAAAATTTCTACCTGGATTGGTTTAACAGGGAGATCTCAAAGGTCTGAGGTTAAATATCTTGCTGATACACTGGTGATTGCAGCTTTTACAGCAGTTTCACCCTCTATTTTTATATGTTAAGAACTCCTGGGGTCCTCTGGGGATTTCTGAGAATTGAAAGGAAAAATCAGAGAATTATAGTGATGGCTAAGGATTTTTTACAAGCTTCTAAATTAAGAATGGAGAGTATTCTGTGTCCTGGGGCAAATTATTTTTTGGGAACTTGAATGTTTTTCCCTTAGCCATCTCCCTCTGTGTCTTGTACAACTGGGAGTGTCATTATTAGAAAGTGATGAAGAGTGGGATGAGTGCTCATTGGGAGCACACAACTATAAATCTAGCCTCTTTTGGAAATTTCCTACCCTAACTACTGGACTCTTTCTGCACTCCTCTTATAGAAGTAGGTATGTATGCCAGGCAGGAGCAGGAGTAGATCTAGATTTGAGCATCTGAGAAATTGCATCTCCGAACAGCAGTGTTCCTTATTGGTGAGTGAACCCTTCTGTGGGGCTGGCATTTGACTCCAGAAAAGCAACAGAGGGGAAAGATACTGACCCAGCACCTCTGGGAGCTTATGGGCAGCTGAGAGATGAGTCCCCTCTCATCTGCACCTTTCAAAAGACAGTGCAGTGGTTCTTTGATACTCAAATGGCCTGGAACTGAAGAAATCATCCTAATTGGTAGCAGATCCAGTAATTACAGGATCAGCAAGGATTTCCTGACTCTCATCCTCTTCTTTCCTAGAAGAAGCTTTTCCATACTTAGCAGAAAAACACGAGGGCCTGAACAGAGGGGGATACCTAAGAAAGGAATGATGCTTTAGAATGTAAAATTTTTATATAAACTAGTATTTAATTTTGTTCTTTTTGAGGGGAGTAATGAAAAATTATCTTAACTGTATACCACATATATATTATTTATAGTTTAAAAGCAGTTACTAATCTGTCTCTAGTTTTCTTTTAACTGTTTTTCTTTTACCTTTTTCCCTTAAGTCAGGCAGCTGCACAAGGTGATCCTGAAACATGAACTGATAGTCTCTGTGTTTTCCTGCTTTTTAATTGAAACACCTTGAAAGAGAAGTGCTTGGCTGGGTGGGTTTAGTTTCGAAACATTCTGAATATGTACCCATTTTTCCCTTGTGATATAACAGTACTGATAATGGTATATTCCTGTAGTCTGATCTCAGAGCTTTGTGGTTGAATGCCTATAGGAAGAGGGTTGTGTGTCTCCAGCATAGGTGAGTCAGGCAGCTCTGAGAACAGTGCTCTACCCTGGCCTCAGAAGACACTGAGAGTGAGGATGGACCCTGGGGATGGGGCTGGGAGGGCAGCTTAGAAATCTGCCACCATGTGTTTATCTTGGGTTGCTAAAGACGCCAGCTCAAATCTCACACATTTCCCTTAATGTTACAGCTTCGATACAGGATAAATGACTTGAAGGCTGCTCATAATCCACTACCGACTTCTTACTGCCTTCGTTTCCCTGCACTATTCAGTGTGGAACCTCTTTCCCATCCATTCACATGACTTTTTTCCCCTCTGAGTATCTGGTGCTCTTTGTGCTCCGTGCACTTCCTTGGACTGTTGCTTTCCTGTGACGCCCTTTCCATCTTGGCACCATTCTCACGTGTTTCTTAGCAGTTTTTCCTCATTGTTTACTTCTCTTCTACTGTCCTATTCCATCTATGCTTACTTAGCTCTAGCATATGGCTTGTCACCTTACACTGTATTTCATTATTTGTCTGTGTGTCTGTCTCCTCACTCATGCCTTTGCTCTTGTCTCTGCACTCTGGGTCCAAGGTGAGTGTGTGGCTTAACCCACCTGTGGGTCCAAAAGCAGGAAGTCCCATGTGATTAGTAACCTTGAAATCAACCATTATAAAAGACTGTGAAATACTGTGATGTAATATATGCTGTCACGTTAAAAGGAAAACCGAAATTCTTGTCCAGGAAATATTCTCTATATAAGTAGATAGAAAAACATACTGTTTTAATTAGCTGGGAACATCACCTGACTCAGTCAGGTCCTCAAGGTTAATATGAAGCTGACACGGCATATAGATGTGGTCAGTGCTTTGGGGACCTGAGGGCCCCAGAGGAACAATACCCTATTGGGACAGTTGCTTAGCTAGCATCACAGTCAGTGTGTATGTAGATGTGCATGTGTGTGCATGTGTGTGCACTTATTTGTATTTCCTTCCCAGTTTAAAGGCATTTTTATTCAGTTCCTTTTCACTCATGCATGCTTTTTTCTGACTAGAGTTTTCATCAGCAACCCTTTGTGCTGACACAAACTCAGGGCTTTTCCTAAACTGATGTTAGGCTAATAAACATTGTACATTGACGTCCATATTCTGACCATGCATTTTATTAATATCCATCCCCCTGCCTTACCCTTCATGGTTCCTTGTTTGGTCTTTGATGTTCCCTTCCTGCACACATGTATGCATTAAAAAAGAAACTGAAGTATAGTTGATTTACAAGTTTCAGGTATCCTGTATGTGTTTATTTTCCACTTAAATTTTTTTCTAACTACTTTGTTTGCAACATAAATTTTCCAACTTTCTCTACTTCTGACTTACAGTATATTCACTGCTTTTGTACTTACTGTGCACATAGTCCCCTTGGTAAAGTGATAAGGCTAACGTTATTTCTAAAGCAACTGTAAAGGACAAAGCTCACAAATACCAGGAGAGCTTATGAATGTGGCCATGGCAAATGCAGTAATCTCCACGTCTGTTGGTGGTGATTTGAGTTGACATATTCATGCTGTCTATGGAGATTCTGCTGAAGATTTAGAAAGTTAAGTTGAAAGTTTATAAGAAAATATGCAAGATTGTTATTAGTGATCTTAGTTCTCTTTTGTATGCTGATATAACTTTTCAAGTTTTTGTAGTAAACACATTTATATTTGTGCAAAAATATATTTTAAAGAGACAGAATATGAACGTGATGAACTGGATTACCAGATAATTCACCAGTTTTATAACACTGAGAAATAATTGATAAATTAGGCCGTCTACCTCTATACTTGCACGGAGAGGCAAAATCCCATGAAGGGTTGTATTTCTCCATGTCTGTGATCATAGTCAACTGACTCTAGTGTTGGGTTAGCTGTGTGACCCTCCATGCTTCGGGACCTGTGCTTGCAAGTAGAGATTACAGTGGCATCTCCCACATGGAGCTCTTGGGAGGGTTAGAAGAACTCGGGTAAGGCGCTCATGTGTTTGGCACATGATGGATGTTTGTTGTCCTCATTGTAATATGATTAGGAGGAGAAGGAGGAGGCTGATGTCTGAGCTTTCAAGAAAAGAGAAATCTGGAGGGGATTCAGGGTGAAAGGCCATTCTGGTGGGTTGGAGAGAGTGAATGTTGCACTCTTTGGGGGCAGTATGCCAGGACTAGAGTGGAGGCTGGGAAGTCAGAGCTAAGACCTCATAGGATCCCCCAGACACATAAAACTGAACTCTTAAAAGCCTAAGCCCTTAGTGAAGGGTGTGCTAGGGAAAAACTAAAAACCAAAACTCACCATGGCCCCAGGCAGAGGACAAGAGATCCTGCTGCCTGGGTCTTGGCCTGTGTGGGGAAAGAGGATAGGATAAGAGAAAGGTACCCTAACATTTCTTAACATAGGACTGCTGTCATATTTATGCCTCTTACACCAATCAGAATGGCAACCCACTCCAGTACTGTTGCCTGGAAAGTTCCATGGACAGAGGAGCCTTGTAGGCTACAGTCCATGGGGTTGCAAAGAGTTGGACATGATTGAGCGACTTCACTTCTTCCTCTATGCCTCTAGAGCATCAAAAGCAGAAACAATTACAAAATCTTTTAAACCCACTCTGAGAAGGAGTTTAGCTGACTAAAAGACAGTAGATGCTGACTGGAGCCCTGGCTTTGTCCCTTAGAAGTTTTTTAACTTCTGTCAAGTCTTCTCTCTGTCCTCAATTTCCTTTTGTATAAAATATGAGCCTTGGCTTTGAGTAATTAGGGCTTTAACCTACAGGTACATGTACCTACAGGTACATTTTCAAATATCCTGAAGTAACATGGTGATATGTTGAGCTCATCACCCTTGGAACAAATTTTTATTTGTAACTCTTCAATTGTAATTTTATACAGAAGGATTGAAAGATGCAGATACCCATGTATACTGTGTTTACCCAGTGCAGAGGTGACCCCACCTACACATCTGAATACTGACAAGATTCAGATTAAAACCCTGGTTGTGGCTCTGAATTTCTCTAATCTGAACTGTCTGGATGAAAGTGAAAGTGAAGTCACTCAGTTGTGTCCGACTCTTTGCGATCCTGTGGACGATAGTCTATCAGGCTCCTCAGTCCATGGGATTCTCCAGGCAAGAATACTGGAGTGGGTTGCCATTTCCTTCTCCAGGGGATCTTCCCAACCCAGGGATCAAACCCCAGGTCTCCCGCATATGCAGGCAGATGCTTTAACCTCTGAGCCACCAGGACTCTTCCTAAATCATCAGTTCAGCAAGTGCAGTACTGTAAGGAGCTGTTAAGGATCTTTTTGAAATTAAAGACAGCTTAGACCCTGATCCCTATCTCTGTATTGTCTGCATGCCTTGAGGGTTAGATTGAAAGTGTATTCCAGGCAGTGTTACAGCAATTTATTTTTTTTGACAATCTATGTTAATGTTATAATTCATTTTGTAATGGATTAAATATTTAAATACAGAGTTGGAAGAGGTGGAAACTGCATCATTAATTAGAGATTATTCTTAATGTTTGACTTTCAGTTATTGTGAAGAATAAAGTGTGTACACTTAAGTACATTTAAGTAAGGAAAATCTCAGGAACTCACATCTGACAAAATCTGATTACTTCCTCTAATGTTTTTTGGTTTCACACTCATTTTGTGAAAACACTTGTGTTTATAATGCAATTGAATGATAAATTAGTCCTCAACATGTTTTCCCAAGAACATGTTTTCACTTTATTGGAGATTTTTATCTTTTTCTGGGGTATCCTGATATTTCCTGGATATTTTAGGAACTTCACACTGTGTCATACAGTAACTGTTAGTACTGTTGGTGCAAAAGCTAGCTTTTGGGTGCTTTGCAATTATCTGTCAAATAAGGAACATTATTTAGAATTGGCTGTTATGCTTTATCTTTTGCAGACAGATATTTTTAGAAGAAGATTATGCCCTTCTGCCCTTGGCATGCTGTAGCTCCCTGCTTTCTGAGAGCATTAGTGTAGGTTTGGTGGTGGTTTAGTCACTAAGTTGTGTCTGACTCTTGGGACCCCAAGGACTGTAGCCCACCAGGCTCCTTTGTTTGTGGAATTTCCTAGGCAAGAATACTGGAGTGGGTTGCCATTTCCTCCTCCAGAGAATCTTGCTGACCCAGGGATTGAACCCGCATCTCTTGCCTTGCAAGCAGTATCCTGCATTGCAGGCAGATTCTTTACTGACTGTGCCACAGGGAAACCCCCAGTACAAGTTTGCCAATATTCATTTTGTTAAAAAAATTTTATTTCAGATTTAAGTGGATATATTGACCAAATATAATGATGTTTTTTATTGATTCACATTTTAAAAATGTTATTTAAAGTATCAGATTAAATTAAAATTGTTTTTAATACCAAAAATGTTAATTTGTTTGTTTTGGCAGATAATACCTGACTTTGTTTATGGTTAGCAATCTGAGATCTGCTCTCTAGTCTTTCTGGCTGTTAATGACTGTATGACCATGGAGAGCTAAGTCATGTAACCTAAGGCTCATCATATGTTTACTCTTATATATATATATATGATGAAATCGTGGATTAGTGATCCCAGAGTTTCATTCAAACTGTAAAGTTCTTTAATTCTATCAAAATATAATAGGAAGAAACCAACATATAATATTTTAAGTCATCTATAAGGTCCAGCATTCTAACATATATATATAATATATAAAATATGGGGAGGATACTGTGTAGTCTCCTTGTTTCATGCTTTGCTTTCATGGAAAAGAAAAATAGTGCAGTATAAGAATATTCTTTACCAACAGTGTTTCCGCTCTGTAAAAAGAAATCTTTTTCTCTGCCAGTTTTGAAAAACAAATGCTGCTGTATGATTGTTGCATGTCATGCTCCAAATGTTATTAATTTGTACATAAGGATCGCTTCTTTGTTCCATCAGTTCTTATTAGCTTGAGGTAATGCTATAGTTTCATAATAAGCATAGTTATATTTCTGTCTGTTTAAGCAATAAAACAGCAACTTCAGCAGATTTTTAAGCAGGTTGTCTTGGGATGTTTGTTGCTAGGTCACAGCCAGTGTTTTCTGCATTATGGGGACATAAAACAGTAGATATTGTTGGCACTCAGATTTAATGGATATTTTATCTAGCACTCAGCTATATAATATATGGGCATTCTCTGTATTACTTGATTTCTCTGTTAGTGAATTCCACTGGAGTCCGAAGGGCCCTGACTTTTTCTGCACTATAGGGAATAAAAATAAAAAACACCTTGGCCTTATTATGCTAGTGGCTTGGTAAGGGTTTGACTGAATTAGACAAAACCATGCTGGCTTTTTAACTTATGTTACATGGTTGCTTTCTGTACTTCTCTGAGTCAATCTTGAAACTAATGGTTGTTATTGAAGTCTTATGATCAGGTGTCTGTAAGTGCTGACAGCATTAGTATTGTAAAATGATAGTCAAGGCTAATTTATTTAAATTCATGTGTGCCTTGTTACTCTTAAAGTCTTGTAGAAAATATCTGAGGAACAGCCTTTTGATAGTATGGTTCATTCCCTTCTTTAGAAAAATGAGTTTTTGTATTAGGTTGAAATGTATGAAATTGCTGATATTTGATTTTCATGTATCTTCATATATAACTTTATGTTTCCTTAAACTTGTACACAACCCCCTTCCCTTGGAGACAGTGATGTCTTAATGATACAGGCCGTTGAATTACCCTGTATTTTGTTCTATGTTTTCTGCATTTAGTTTCATCTTTAGTTTGGTTATGAAACTATGAATATTGAGAACAAGCATGATGTTTACAAAATTAATGTAGCTTTAAAAGTTTAATTTTGTAATTACTTATGATTTTCATTTGCCTTGTTTTGTCTCTATTAAAAACTTAGTTCTGGGCTCTCAGTTCTGCAGGCTGACATTTGGGGACCATTGTCATGGATTTTAGAAAAAAGAGTTTTCACTGCTGAGAGGGTTGTTAAGTAATATGTGTAAGGCTCCCAGTGAGTTGTTAGAAAGTGGCTCACTTTATCATCATTTAAATTCTATATGGCATTGTTTTATTCATTTTCTTTTTTCTGGTTCTATGTTTCCAGCTTTAGGGAAATGATGAGGTAGCTTTTTTCTAAGTACATATCATATGGGTCTCTTAAGTCTACACTGATATTGCATTGTTTTACTGTTGATGTTGGTTAGGTTTTGTTATGGGTAAACATTCTGAAGATTGAAAAGTGTAGGGTTTTTTGTTTTGCTGATAGAAAAGTAGAAACCAAAGCAAAAAGGTTTGTGATGATATATGAACATTTTGATTATTACTCAACTGTTTCTATAGTTCTTAAGGTCTTTTCTTGAGGAAAGATACTTTATAATGCCTTTAAGTGAGTTAACCAAGGATCTGGGGTGAGAATCTTCTGGGGAGAGAACAGTGAATACAAAGGCCACGAGGAAGGCAGTTCAGTTCAGTTCAGTCGCTCAGTCAGGTCCGATTCTTTGCGACCCCATGAATTGCAGCACGCCAGGCCTCCCTGTCCATCACCATCTCCCGGAGTTCACTCAGACTCACGTTCATCAAGTCCGTGATGCCATCCAGCCATCTTATCCTCTGTCGTCCCTTTCTCCTCCTTCCCCCAATCCCTCCCAACATCAGAGTCTTTTCCAATGAGTCAACTCTTTGCATGAGGTGGCCAAAGTACTGGAGTTTCAGCTTTAGCATCATTCCTTCCAAAGAAATCCCAGGGCTTATCTCCTTCAGAATAGACTGGTTGGATCTCCTTGCAGTCCAAGGGACCCTCAAGAGTCTTCTCCAACACCACAGTGCAAAAGCATCAATTGTTCGGTGCTGAGCTTTCTTCACAGTCCAACTCTTACATCCATACATGACCACAGGAAAAACCATAGCCTTTAAGAAAAGGAGTATGTCAAGGCTGTATATTGTCACCCTGCTTATTTAACTTATATGCAGAGTATATCATGAGAAACGCTGGACTGGAAGAAACACAAGCTGGAATCAAGATTGCCAGAAGAAACATCAATAACCTCAGATATGCAGATGACACCACCCTAATGGCAGAAAGCAAAGAGGAACTAAAGAGCCTCTTGATGAAGGTGAAAGAGGAGAGTTGAAAAAGCTGGCTTAAAACTCAGCATTCAAAGAACTAAGATGGCATCCAGTCCCATCACCTCATGGCAAATAGATGAGGAAACAGGAAACAATGAGAGACTTTATTTTGTTGGGCTCCAAAATCACTGCAGATGGTGACTGCAGCCATGAAATTAAAAGACGTTTACTCCTGGGAAGAAAAGCTGTGACACACCTGGACAGCATGTTAAAAAGCAGAGACATTATTTTGTCAACAAGGGTCCATATAGTCAAAGCTATGGTTTTTCCAGTAGTCATGTATGGATGTAAGAGTTGGGCCATAATGAAGGCTGAGCACCGAAGAATTGATGCTTTTGAACTGTGGTGTTAGAAAAGACTCTTAAGAGTCCCTTGGACTACAAGGAAATCAAACCAATCCATCCTAAAGGAAATCAGTCCTGAATATTCATTGGAAGGACTCAAGCTGAAGCTGAAACTAATACTTTGGTCACCTGATGTGAAGAGCCAACTCATTAGAAAAGACCCTGATGTTGGGAAAGATTGAAGGCAGGAGGAAAAGGGGACAACGTAGGATGAGATGGTGGATGGCATCACTGACTCAGTGGACAGGAGCAAGCTCCGGGAGATGATGAAGGACAGGGAAGCCTGGGATGCTGCAGTCCATGGAATTGCAGAGAGTTGGACATGACTGGGCGACTGAACAACAACATCCTCACCATGATATGACAGTTGAGTATGCTGCTTTCTATTATGTACATTATTAGCAATTATTATTTATAATTCTTTAAGGTAGGTAGTGTTATCATTTTTTCTGATGAGGAAACTGAAGTTCAGAGACACTAATTCACTTCATAAGGTCACAAGGCTGGCAATTGGTAGAAAACAGACTTTACATTCTGCTTGATTCCCAAATTTGCACTCTTTCTACATTATCACACTAGCAACGCTCCAATAATAGCCCCAGTATTCATAAAAGAAGTTGAAGTGAACACATATCAATTTTTCTGATAACCAGCCTTCTTTATTGATGGAGTAGATCATTCACAGTGCTCCTTGTTATCCACCTGTGTTGTGAGAATATGTGCGTATATGAAATATGAACTAGTGTTCTTTCAGAATTTAAGTAACGGTGGTAATGCCAAAGTTCTCCTTGAAAAAGTTCACTAAGTATCATTGACAAGTATTTTCAAGATTGAAAAGTGTGCTTAAGTATCAGAGTACTTTTGTGTATTAGGAGTTTTGAAGGAGTATGCTTTGGAATATTATGGCTGTTTAAAGTAGTATATTGAATGGGTTGGGATGTATCCTTTTGAAATGATTTTGACATCTTAGTTATTGTAACGGTATGCACAAAGAGTAAAACTATGTCTCCTCATTTAAGTGCTTTAGGCCTTAAACAGTGGTATTCTCTATTATCCAATATTATGTTAGCATTTTTTGGGTACCGTAATACAGAATTAAATTTCCCATAATGTCATCTCTTCCTAGTAAAATTAGACCTAAAAGACTTGTAATTTTTTTTTCTATTTTGTACTTTTGAACACAACTTCAGAAACCTTTGAAGTTTAGCAATTCATAAAATCATCGAATATGGTTTGCACTCAAATTTTACAATAGTTTGTATGGGAGCAGTAGTTTCCAACTTTGAATTTCTTGGCTCATTCATGCCTGCTGCTTCTCCTCTCACTCTTTTCTCCCTCAATTTCCTCCAGGACATCTGAAACTGTATATAATGCCTCCCAGGACTGAGATTTTGCTCAAGTACCTGAAAGATAACAGATGCTGTCGTGCTCTTCATAGCAGAGAATAGTGCTATATGAGCCAAAACATGTCATTGGAGCAAAACCCCAGCAGCAGAATCATTGTGGGGACTCAAAGAGGGAAATTTGCTGGAGCAGTATCAATGGCTTTTCCCATCTGCTGGGTCCTGTCAGCAAGTCCTGGCCTTTCCACAGTGGTCCAAATGTTTTTCTGTTGAGAACTCCACTTGCACTTACTAAGCAAAAGTTGTTCAGAAAGACTGTACTGTGGAGAGAGTAAATCCAACATACGTCTGCTTTTAAACTAAGGTTTCTCTGGGTTCATAGGACCTACCTAATATTTTTTGACTGCAGTATTCTTTCAGCTTTAAAAATTGCATATTTTTATAACTTGTAAAAACTTGTCTTCCTTTTCCTTTATTCCAGATTTTTAAACACATTTGTTACAGAACTGACATCATCCCCAATATTCAGTTTTGTGTGCTGAGTTTTCATCTGTTAATGTAATATTTATATCACTTAATATATATGTTATAGTATGTATATTCACATTATATCATATCCATTAATATTCTTCAAAAGCAGCTTTTCAGTGCTGGCATAATATGGTCATGCCATAATTTTATCTACATATTTTTAAATGAGCACTTTCTTTTGAATACTTTTGTAAAAGGCATTAATTTTTTATTATCATAAATATACTCAGTGATGTTTTTGACAGAATGGGAGAATAAAGCCTTTTTTTTTCTCCTGAAACGATAAATCTTGAAATGTTTTTATNCCTTTTTTTTTCTCCTGAAAAGATAAATCTTGAAATGTTTTTATATAAAAGATAACTGGGTGTGTGTCTAGATTGGCTTTTTCTGTTTTAACCTGTCTTGTCATGTTAAAAGTTAAGTTTTTAGGCATACATTTTAAGTAATTTACTGGATGATCTTTGCAGAAATTTTCTGGAGACCTAGAAGGAAAGGAATTATAATCTATGGAAGCCCTACGTCTCGCTTCCTGATGAGCAGCTGCTGTACTGCTGGTAGCTCATATATTGCAGATGAAAAAATTGAGGTTTAGACTTATAACCAAACATTAAGATCGCATATATTACATGAATGAAACACTGTGTTAATTTACTATAATTTTTTGGATCAGACAGCTACTCTTGTAGCCAGGCTTAACTGGGAATAGTTGAATATCAACTGTTGTAGGCCACAAAGTCATAGCCTTTATTACATTTCTTTTCTAATTTATTACTTTGTTTAACTGTACGATATTTGCAATAGATTTAATTTTGTGATCACTTACACTAATATCTTAAAAATTTTATAGTTTCAATCTTACATAAGCTTTTAAAAAATTTACATATGATGCTTGTATATGATAAGCAGTATAAAGTGCTTTATATAGAAAGTAAAAGAAATAAACACTTAATCATTAAACTTTAAAGTGTACATCTGTAATAATCCCTGAAGTCACTTCTTAGTCGGGCCCTCACTGCCCTTTGGGCAGTTTTATTAATTGAAGGAGAAAGTTGCTGTCCAAACAATGGGATATGCCTTCAGATTAGTATAAGTAGCAATCTTAAGAAGATCCTCTGAACATTTTAAGATCCTAAAGTACATTGCAGCAAGCCTGACTTTCTTTTCAGAATCAGTTTTGGTTTGTTTTTTTTTTTTAGCTGCACTGGGGCTTCGTTGTGGTGTGCAGGTTTCCTCTAGTTGCTGAGAATGCAGTGGCTTCTCTTGTGGTGGAACACAGGCTCTAGAGTGTATGGGCTCAGTAGTTGTGGAGCATGGGCTTCCTTGCCTGTGGGATCTTAGTTCCCCATCCAAAGATCAAACTCATGTCCTCTACATTGGAAGGTGGATTTTAAACCACTGGACCACCAGCAAAGTCCCACCAGAAAGTTTTCGGGAATTCCCTGAACTCCCAGCTTTCTGGGAACCTCCTCCTCCTCTTCATATGCTCTGCAGAATTGAATATTTCCCCTGTAGTACCTTTGTTGGGCTTCCCAGGTGGTACTAGTGGTAAAGAACCCACCTGCCAATGCAGGAGATAAGAGATGCGGGTTCAATCCCTGAGTTGGGATGATCCCTGGAAGAAGAGCATGGCAGCCTGCTCTAGTATTCTTCGGTGGAGAATCCCATGCACAGAGGAGCCTGGCGGGCTATAGTCCATCAGGTCACACAGAGTCAGACAAGACTGAAGCAACTTAGCACACATGTACCTTTGTTACTGCTGTGGAGTCTCTGGGTCAGCATGGGATGTACTAATGACTTTCAGACTTCATAGTTACATATGGACAAGACATTTTTACTTATCCCTTGAGACTGATTGATCTTTAGAAAAATAGAATTTTCATGGTCTTGAGGAGAGGGTGTATCCTGCAAGTGAGAATACTTCTGACAGCAAAGATGTGGCTTACTTTTCCCAAACCAGGCAATTCATTAGCTATCAGGTGGATGTCCTACAATTTAATTTAATTTCTTTCTGACACTAACGACTCAGAGTTAGCAGATTCAGAGTTACCTCACAGATTAAGGATTCAGTCCAGTCTCATGGGTTGTCCCCACTTCAGATGCCAATTGCAAGTCCTTACACCTGACCAATAGGCTATAAAGTCTGGGGGCTTCCTACAACTCCCTCCTCAGTTTTGATAATTTTCTAGAGTGGCTCATAGAAGTCAGGAAAACAGCCAAAAAGAAGGGATGAACAGGGCAAGGTAGAAAGTGGGTAGGTGTCTGCAGAACTTGTGTTCCCTCTGCAGGTACATTGACCCTGGACTCTGTCTAAACTCTGTTTTAGGGTTTTTGTGGATTCCTCATAATGTTTACATGATTGATTCCATCAGGGTCTGTTGGTGATTGACTGAGTCTCCAGCCCCTCCCTTGATGTGGGGCTAAAGCGCTAATGCTGTAGTCATGAATTGACTGTGTAGTCATGCTTTGGTCTTTCTGGTGACGAGCCTTCATCCTGAAACTATCTAGGTGCCTCCTGTTATCTCATTAGCAGATAGAAGACACTTTTCAGTTCTGAGTTTCCAAAGGTCTTAGAAGCTCTTGTGTCAGGAACTAGGGACTAAGACCAGGTATTTTAACCAGTGATGTTCCTCTTACCCATATCATTCAGAATATGCCAAGGGTTTTAGAAGCTGTGTGCCAGAAACCAGGACAAAAACTGAATATGTTTCTTTTTATATCACATTATCATAATGAGTATGATCTAGATAGTAAGCAGGGAGAGGATCATTTTGGAGAAATATTTAAAACACATTGGAAGATTGAGGGAAGCTGTAAGCAGGCTGCCTGTGAGGGGCTCCTAACTGTGATTTATCTGCAAGTAACTATAGAGGCACAAGTTGTGGTTGACCTCTCAGTACCCAGCTGTCACGTGTATAGATCAGATACTGTGGTTTAACTTTTATTTCTTCTTGAGCTCTCTTGTTGCGTTCCATATGCATATATATTCCCAGTGCCCTTTTCCAAGAGCTTTTTTACTTAAGAAATGTTCAAAGTTGGAGGCAAAGCTTGGTTTCCTAGGTATAAGCATATTTTTAATACTAAAAAAACAATAGGTTTGGGATATTGTGCGTATGTTCCAGGATTTTGGTGCTTGGTCTGTAGGCAGGCAAGTTCTATAGAATAAAACAACTGATTGTTTTTTTTGGTGATGTAGTGATTGAAAACTTTCAAAGCAACTATTGAAGGTGCAGCTTGCCTGATAGCAGTGTTTTCAGCTAATGTTTCTATATTCAGAACATTCCTGACAACATGGTGTCTGGAGCTGTATTGTAACCTTCTTCTGTGAATTTAGAAGAGCTCATGTAGATATAAGGAGCTGCTCTGTGTTTAGGGGCATGCTGTTCTTAATTCTACTGTACTTGCTACAGAGTAATGGCCGTGCTTCTGTAAACAAAGTAGTCTAGGAATCTAGATTTCTGCTGTTAGGTAAGAGGCTCATCAAGAAAAAAGATAACCAAGCATTGTTGGCATAGAATTTTTTTCCCTGCTGTAGCTGGCAAACCTTGCAGACCTTAATGAAAGAAAAGGGAGAAAAGGCCTTGCAGTATTGGTTGTTTTGTTTTTGCTTTAGTGTTACTCGTTAGTGGAGGAAAGTAGTTTATGACGTTCTTGCTTGACTGTGAGAACACAGTCTATACCAGCTTTAGTAGTGCTGTATTGCTCAACAACGACTGTGATACTAGTACTTTTGGGTGGAAATGCACATATATTCTTCAGTGATTCTCAGTCTTTTTCTCAGGACAACTTATGCTTATAAACATTTTGAGGACCCCAAAAAGGCTTCAGCTCCTTTCCTTCCTGTAATGTCCTCCCCTCCCTTCCCCTTCCCTTCTCTCCCAACCCCAACCCCTTTCCCTCCCTATAGGTTTGTCTTAATGGTACTTATTTGCTGAAAGTTAAAACAGAGGAAAATTTAAAGTAGCAATAAAAAGTGCATAAGCATTTGTTTACATAAAAAATAACACTTTTCCCAAACCATAAAAATAATGAAAAAAAAGGGCATTGTTTTACATTTTTTGCAGAGCTCTTTAACATTGAGTTTAATGAAAATTGAATTCTCATGTCTACTTTTGAATTCAGTCTGTTGGGCCTCATTGTTCTGGTTGAAGTATATTGAAAAAAGTCCAACTTCCCAGAGATATGTGCTTGGAAGGAGTGCAGTATTTTAGTACCATAAAAAAACTTTTTTATTTTTGCCTCCATTGTCAAAGATAAGGTGTCCATAGGTGCATGGATTTATATCTGGACTTTCTGTTTTGTTCCATTGATCTATATTTCTGTCTTTGTGCCAGTACCATACTGTCTTGATGACTGTTGGTTTGTAGTATAGCCTGAAGTTGATATAGCAAGTTGATTCCTCCAGTTCCATTCTTCTCTCTCAAGATTGCTTTGGCTATTTGAGGTTTTTTGTATTTCCATACAAATTGTGAAATTATATGTTCTAGGTCTCTGAAAAATACCATTGGTAGCTTGATAGGGATTGTATTGAATCTATAGATTGCTTTGGGTAGTATACTCATTTTCACTATATTGATTCTTCCGATCCATGAACATGGTATATTTCTCCATATGGGGGCGAAGGTGGTCATTTATTTAGGCTCACTTGTTCGATTGCACTGCAGGGAGGGAGGAACACTGCAAACAGATATCACTGGCGTGTGTAGGGAGTGCTCACAGTGTCTGGGCCACACTGGGTTTGCCCTGGCTCAAGGCATGTGTGCTTTCTTGGTCTACACTGCTTAAGCTCCAGGTTGCTCTGCAGGGGAACTGTCTAAGGCACTGGGTTGCGTGCACTTCCCATTTCGAAGCGGCTCAGGTTCAGGTTCTCAGGTACTCCACAAAGTACAGACTCAGTTGGGCCTGTGTTTTGTGTCTTTCCCAGGTCCAACCAGCTCAGGTGATCAGGTGCTTGGGGAGTGCATTCTCCCCAGGTGGGGTGGTGCATCTTATCACCTCCCCTGTCCCAGCCACTCGGTTTCCTGGTGCACAGCAGGAGTGCTGTCTCAGGTGTGCTGTGTGCTCCTCTGGGAAGCTGATCTCTGGATGTGACCCTCCTGGTGGATGTCAACCATCCAGGATCCCAGGAAGACTTGGTTAGCAACTGGGAGCTTGCTTACAGTTTGGTAGAGGATGCCCCTTGCCTTCCGGCTCTGGCTGTCGCTTGCCTGCCTCCCTGTCTCTGGTGGGAGAGGAGCCAGTCTGCTGCCAGCTAGCTCTCCTCTATGGGGTCGCACAGAGTTGGACACGACTATAATGACCTTAGCAATAGCAGCAGCAGCAGCAGTGGCTCTCCTCTGGTATTTGCACAGTCCTTTGTTCTTTGAATGGGCCTGGCAGTGCCTTAGGTTAGAGTTTTTCTCGGGGAAGTACTCTCTCTCTCCTCTTTTTTTTTTTCTTTCTCTCTCTGGCAGTCCCATGGTTTGGGTTGCTATCTCAGGTTAGCTCCCTCAGATTGCCCTCAGGGCATTCAGGCCCGGTCCTTACCCTAAGCAATGCAGCCTGCACCTTCCTGTTCAGTCCCTGCTTGCTGGTGGTGGATGTGAGTGTCTGGGCTACTTCTCTGCTGGGAGTTGCAGTTAAGTGTGTAATCTGTGGGGTTTATTTATTTATTTTTTCCTCCCAGTTATGTTGCCCTCTGAGATTCCAAAACTCCCCACAGACCTGCCGGTGAGAGGGTTTCCTGGTTTTTGGAAACTTCTCTTTTAGGACTCCCTCCCCGGGAAGGGTCTCCATCCCTAACTCTTTTGTCTCTCTTTTTATCTTTTATATTTTGTCCTACCTCCTTTTGAAGACAATGGGCTGCCTTTCTGGGTGCCTGGTGTCCTCCGCCAGAATTCAGAAGTTGTTTTGTGGTATTTGCTCAGTGTTCAAATGGTCTTTCAATGAATTTGTGGGGGAGAAAGTGGTCTCCCTGTCCTATTCCTCTGCCATCTTAGGACTGCCCACCATTTTAATGTGTGTATTCTTCTTTGACACTACACAAAATTTGACACAAGGTGGTTTTTTTAAAGACTAGTTGCAACATGCAATCTGAATCTCATCAGTGATCCTTTTGTTCTCTTTTAAATTGAAAATTTATTGATCTCTCTTGCACTTTGGCTCTTCTACATGTGTGTGATTTTGTAATGTCATATATTGGTAAACAAAGATATATGTCATATAGGTATTTTTATACTATAAAAAAAGTATATTTGTTATTATCATCATCAATTCCATAAGAAATAGCTTTAATTATTGGGAAGTTGTCTAGCTCACATAAGTGGATACACATTTTTGGAAGTTATAATTTTGACTTAGAAGCTTTAATTTCACCATTGTCAAAAAGTATTATCAGTAGTTTTTCTTTTCTTCAAATTAAAATGACAGCTTTCTTTATTCACTTTCATGAAAATTCCTTCCAGATACCCAAATCTGAATTGCCATAGTTTGTCTGTTAATCATTTGTTCAAGTAAAAATGGTATTCCATGAAAAAGGCAGGTCATTGAGTGTGTGATTCAATTATTTGTCCATTTCCTCTTCCCGTGATAACCATTGAACTACAGTATACAGCAGAAGTACTTTGTGCATACATCCCATTTTATCACAAATTTAATAAAATTGATAGATATATTTTTTCTTCATCAAGACGTTGTTATGAGAACTCCCTCACCCTCAACTGCATATTTGAGATAATCGAGTATATCATGACTGCATTGGAGCCCCTGCCTTAACTCAGGCTAAGGCACCAACGGTTTTACCCTTCATTGCTCCTGTGTCACCATTAAAATAATCAACAGGGTGACACAGGCAAATAACATGTTGTGTTATTGTGCAAGTATTTTTGATTGTACAGACCACATGAAATTGTGCTGTGTATCTCCTAGACCTTGCTGTGAGAGCTGCCGTTACTCTGTTAGCTCTTCTTTTGTTCTTGTTGAGAATACAGTTGGGAAAGAAAGGAGTCTTAGGCTGATAACATTTTCACAGATTTCGCAAACTTTGATGCATTTGCACCAAGGGATCTTTCCTTTGCTCCACTCTGTTTCTACAGCAAACTGTGGCTTTCAACATGAGACTCAGAGCTTCTGAATGTTGCTATGCTGGTATATATGCATATGTTAAAAAAGAGCTAATTATGGTAATAAAACACACTGGATTCATTAAATGTGTATAGTGTCCATGTCCTTGTATGTTTAATATCTGCCCTGTTGTGAGAAGTAATTTGATATTTTAAAAATCTAAAAATCTATGAAACTGTACAGTCTGTTTTCATTGCCTGACTTCTTATAGTGCCTCATATAGTGAGGTAAATATTAATATATACAAGTGAGATCAGTGTAACTTTAGAGGTTCATTAGTCAATTATAGTTGAAGATGAGGAGGAGGAAAGGAAATTCCTAGGCGTATGATGCCAAATGATCAGAATGTTTAAAAACTGCAATGGAAAAAACATTCTCCCACTTCTGTATATTGAAAGATAAGAAGTATCATTTTTAAAAAGCAAGTGGATGAAAGTGCACTAAGAAGAGACCAGAAATAGGAGTGGTGTTTAGAGACTGAAAGGGAAGAGTTTCATTTGGAATTGTGTGATGATGAGAGTATTTAAATATCCTGAAGGTACTTTTACCCCCAGAATATTTAAGACTTTCCTTCCCAGAATATTTATGAATATCATGAGTCTGGGAAAGGCAAGAATCAAGTTTAGTCTATACTTGAACAATGCCTTGGTTCAAAGGTGGGCGAGAATTCTTGGAGATAGAAGAGGGATGAATAATTTGATGAGGTAATTTCAGCAAGATAAAATACTTACCTTCAAGAATATGCCAATGTGTTTGACTTTTAAAACTAAGTTAAAATTTGTATAGTCATCATCATGTACTTATGATTAAGTGTAGTCTCTTTTTTCTCCCTCTCATAAAATATTGCAGGATAGAGTTGACAAACAGATCATATGAAAGAAAAATAAGATGATTGGATGGATTATATATAATATATGTGTTATATATCATTGTAGAGTTTATAAAGAATTTTAATACTTTGGAGCTTAAAAAGAAATTTGACCTTCTCTATTTCATTTCAGTATTGAAAATAAAAACCTGAAGTAGGTGAGAAAGCCGTGATCACCATGAGAATCTACTTTACAGAAAACCACAGCCCTTATGAATCAGAGTTTCAATTTCAAGTTAGGTCTCTGAGGAGTTCCCTGGTGGTCCAGCGGTTAGGACTTGGCGCTTTCACTGCTGGGTTCCTGGGTCCTTGGGTCCAATCCCTGGTCCATGAACTAAGATCCCGCAAGCCTCATGTAGTATCCTTAAACAAACAAACAAACACGAAGTCTCTGAACTGACAGTTCCTGTATTGGGGGCTGCATAGTGTCATTGCCAGGCAGCTTTTAATTCACAGGATTCCATAGTCACGGTGTTCCCTGCATACTCTGGCCCAGAGAGCATCCAAACAGCAGACAGATGCTCTTTGGGCCAGAGTATGACCTCATTTGGGAGATGGACAGCTGTGGAGCAGGGTCTTCCACCGAGTCAGTTTGAGGTTTGAGGACAAGCTCAAGGTGTGTCACGCTGTCCTAGATCAAGTCTTGCCAGAGACCGTGGCACACATACTCCTGTTCTCTGGCTCCATTGTTTAGAATTGTTCTTGTCTCCTACTTCTTGTTCATTTTCCCAAGGCTTTTAGGAATTAAATAGTATTTTCTTCATCCCTAAAACTATTTTGAGAACTCATCACATCAACCAAGTCCAACTGAATGAATAAGAGCATCATTCATCTTGTTAGTTTTGGTCTTTTATAATAAAACAAGTGATGTGATAAATTTATTGTGAACCAATAAGTGGAATCCAAGTTATTCAAGCCCAAGGATTTTGCTTGTTTGTTTAGCTCTCATGTTTAGTGTATATTAGTCATTAAATGCAATGTTATTTCAAGTTCCTAGTTAACTTTTACTCACATCTTTGATTTGTCAAAGTTTACTCTTCACAGTAAGTCTGCTGTGATATATTATAAGGAAACAGAGGTGGAAACATTTAGCATCAGATTACTTTTATTTCAAATGTAGGCAAAGGTTCTTAGTTTTTGTTTTGTTTCAAACACTGTCCCTGACTGAACGTTAAGCATTTCTATTGCATATAATAGTAATAATAGGGATAATGCCATCACCACCACCACTACCACAGAAACAGGAACAGGATTGTTCCCTTTTGTTTCAGTTGGCATTTGATGTTTTTAGAGTTATTTTCAGCCTCATTTAACCCTTCCTATTTTTCCACTTCAGCAAATCCACTTTGACTTTTTTTTTTTTAACACAGGTAAGTCACCAGGGCAAGGGCAGGAGCTCTTTAGATCATGGGAATACCCCTTCTGGGACTTGAAGACATTGCTTTACAGTATTTATTAGTAGCACTGAGACAGCTACTGGGGAGGAAGTTTAGAGTGTGTCACAGCTGTGAACATTAAGTACTAGATGTAGCTGTGGTTGCTGCCATTGTTTTGATACACTGTCCTCTGCTATAAGCATGAGGAATTTTTTCTCATAACCTATTATATCTTTTTGTATTTTTCTGGCTTTCTGTAAAATTTTGTAAAATGACATTTTTGTGGAATGGATCTCTGCCCCTTTCATGTTAACAGATACACTTAATTAAAGAGATTTGACCCTCTGGGGAATCATATTGAACAAATGAGATTTGGCTTAGGTATTGTCTTTTATATCCATGTAATGGTACTATATTGCTTGGCACATAACAGTCAGTCTATAAATGGTATTTGTCATGAATTTTGAATAAAAATTAATTAAATGAAATAAAATTAATAATTTTAAATTAAATCATCTTCTGTATTAGGCCAGAGAACTAAAAATATTGGTAAGGCAGATAGTGGCTAGTGAATTCCTGCGCTAGCTGAAAGATAATCTTGCACATATTAAAACTCTTACCCTGGGAGGTATTAGGGTAGCACGAGAAACAAGAAGTCGTGGAGTTGAGAGGAGGGGTGAGGACAGGGAAGGTGTGGAAAGTGTGTTGGTTTGTCTGGCTCTCAAATCAGAGGTAGTGCTCGATGATGATGAGGATGCTAATTTCGTTTCTGGTTTCCACTCTGACATTAATATCACAGGTATGTTGGAATGTGTGAATCTTTTATGATCAAGGTAAGTGTTTTTCCCTGAGTACCCTGCTCACAGTTCATATATTGCTGGCTTGGAGAATTTTGAGCATTACTTTACTAGCGTGTGAGATGAGTGCAATCGTGCAGTAGTGTGAGCATTCTTTGGCATTGCTTTTCTTTGGGACTGGAATGAAAACTGACGTTTTCCAGTCCTGTGGCCACTGCTGAGTTTTCCAAATTTGCTGATGTATTGAATGTAGCACTTTCACAGCATCATCTTTTAGGTTTTGAAATAGCTCAACTGGAATTCTATCACCTCCACTAGTGTTGTGTGTAGTGATGCTTCCTAAGGCATACTTGACTTCACAAGTCAAATTGCCAACATCCGCTGGATCATCGAAAAAGCAAGAGAGTTCCAGAAAAACATCTATTTCTGCTTTATTGACTATGCCAAAGCCTTTAACTGTGTGGATCACAATAAACTGTGGGAAATTATGAAGGAGATGGGAATGCCAGACTACCTGACCCGCCTCTTGAGAAACCTGTATGCAGGTCAGGAAGCAACAGTTAGAACTGGACATGGAACAACAGACTGGTTCCAAATAGGAAAAGGAGTCCGTCAAGGCTGTATATTGTCACCTTGCTTATTTAACTTATATGCAGAGTACATCATGAGAAATGCTGGACTGGAAGAAGCACAAGCTGGAATCAAGATAGCCAGGAAAAATATCAATAACCTCAGATATGCAGATGACACCACCCTTATGGCAGAAAGTGAAGAAGAACTAAAGAGCCTCTT
The DNA here is from genome assembly GCA_006410935.1 of Redunca redunca. Taxonomy (NCBI): domain Eukaryota; kingdom Metazoa; phylum Chordata; class Mammalia; order Artiodactyla; family Bovidae; genus Redunca; species Redunca redunca. The sequence goes on from SJYQ01000639.1 coordinate 778,306, forward strand.
GATGAAAGTGAAAGAGGAGAGTGAAAAAGTTGGCTTAAAGCTCAACATTCAGAAAACGAAGATCATGGCATCAGGTCCTATTCATGACAAATAGATGGGGAAACAGTGTCAGACTTTATTTTTTGCAGCTCCAAAATCACTGCAGATGGTGATTGCAGCCATGAAGTTAAAAGACGCTTACTCCTTGTAAGCAAAGTTATGACCAACCTAGACAACATATTAAAAAGCAGAGACATTACTTTGTCAACAAAGTCTGTCTAGTCAAGGCTATGGTTTTCCCAGTAGTCATGTATGCATGTGAGAGTTGGACTATAAGGAAAGCTGAGCACCGAAGAATTGATGCTTTTGAAGTGTGGTGTTGGAGAAGACTCTTGACAGTCCCTTGGACTACAAGGAGATCCAACCAGTCCATCCTAGAGGAGATCAGTCCTGGGTGTTCATTGGAAGGACTGATGTTGAAGCTGAAATGCCAATACTTTGGCCACCTGATGTGAAGAGCTGACTCATTGGAAAAGACCCTGATGTTGGGAAGGATTGAGGGCAGGAGAAGAAGGGAACGACAGAAGATGAGATGATTGGATGGCATCACCGACTCAATGGACATGGGTTTGGGTGGACTCCAGGAGTTGGTGATGGACAGGGAGGCCTGTTGTGCTGCGGTCATGGGGTCACAAAAGAGTCAGACGCAACTGAGCGACTGAACTGAACTGAACTGACCCTGCTCACTGTGTTTTCATGCCCTTTCTCTTCAGAGTTGCCTGAGGTTCCATCGATTGAGGAAGAAGTGGAAGAAACCGAGTCTTGGGCAAAGCCTCTGGTTCACCTTTGGCAGACGAAGTCACCAAACTTTGTGGCCGAGCAAGAGTATAACACAGCCATGGGAAGAATGGAGCCACACTGCGCCATTTGTGCTCTGCTCATGCCCTACTACAAGGTAGCTGGCGGGAGGGGCCCCTGCCCACGTTTCCTTTCACTTTAGCACTTTCTGTGTGGCTCTAAAAACACAGGTGGGTCATTGTACAGTTAGTATGCACATGGTGAAGAAAACATTAGTTCTTTTGTAGCTAATGACCATCATAGGACAGCAAACAGAATTCCTGTGTGCCACTTGAGAGACTTTTCTTTAACAGTGCTTTATAATTTTTTAATGTCTTAATTTATTTCAGTCAACGGTTAATTCCAACCTTCCTTTCTACCCACTTCACCGAGAAACACAGACCTTAAAGCTTCAAAATAATAGCCGCTTGCAGAGAGAGAACTTAGACCTAGTCTCTGCTTTATGTTTGAAAATATTACTCTCAATCGTCAGTTCTGGGCTCACATTTGAAATATCTGTCTTTATCTTTCCATGTAGAACATGCAAAAGAAACAGCAGGACTCAATGCAAACCAAATTGTCCAGTTTATCCCCATCAGCCAGCTATTCATGGAATTATTTTCAGATGTCATGTCATATATTTTATGCCAAAAGCATCTTAGATAATATTGTGTTCTGGGTTATATTTTCACTAATAGAATCAGAAATATTGTATTCAAGATCACATTGTTCTTAAAGTTCCACATGAAGTAATTCTGTTCAGACATTTCAGAGCATAAAAATGCGTAATGTGCCATGTTCTCAGAACTTTGTAAATAGAGGAAGTAGTTCATTCATTCATCTGAATGTGACATTAGGGAGTGATTAACTTTATTTTTATTTCCCATTTATCATTAAGTTTCTATGTTTTCTTGAAAAATTTACCTTTGTTTTGATTCTTATTTCTGTATCATAATGTGCCTGCATATTTCCCTAATGATTAAGAAAATCCCAACTAAAATGACAAGATTTGGGGAAATTTAACATAAGGTTTCTGGGGATAAGATAGTTCATTAATTAATTCAAGTAAACAATATCTTATATCTTGATGAGAGATGACAATTTTGTTTGCATATTATGCCTTGTTATCTAATGTCATTTGCTAGATCTTTCTGTCTTGCCATTTCAAAACTTTTTGATGAGACAAAAACCTTTAAAAACTCTCTAAATACTGTCATGCAAATTAAAACTGAGGTCTCTGAAGATTTTCCTTCAGGTGTAACCAGGTAAGATTCTTCAGTAAATGAAATCAGATCTGTTAACCTAGTACAAATAAAGAAGCAAAAAAGTTCATCGGAAGGATCATTGCTTCTCATGAACTTTGTCTATAAGAGCATACTCTTAGTAGCTCATCCTTTTCTGTAACAGTGGACTTATAGAATCTCCTCTTGTTCCTTCAGCTTAGCTTCTGGATGGGAACCTGGGGAGCAGAGCTGATAGTTGGAGGACAAGGACAAGAAGAAACAATACAGAAGTGGAAAATTAGTAAATGAAATAGCTGTTTGTGGATCTGTCCAAAGCAAGTGATTAGAGCTCTTTTCCTTATTTTTTGCTCATTTGCAAATATTGTGTTTTTCAGCCAGATAGCAGCAATGAAGAAAATGATTCTAGATGGGAGACAAAATTAGATGAAGTGGTGACTTCAGGAGGAAAGACTAAGCCCCTCATTCCAGAGATGTGTTTTATTTATAGTGAAGAAAATATAGAATATTCTCCTCCTAACGCCTTCCTGGAAGAGGATGGAACAAGCCTTCTGATTTCCTGTGCAAAGTGCCGCGTACGGGTTCATGCAAGTAAATGAGTCTATCAGTCATTCATCACTGGTTTTTTAGTGCTTCACATAATCTTTATTTCTCACCCCTCTGCAGCCTGTCAAATCTATCACAGTGAACTGTTAGCATAATTAATGATTAGATCATTCTTTCTCATATTTCTTCTAATGAAAGTATGAAAGGTATAATCGTCCTTTTTTGTATTTTATGTGGTATCAGTGGAGAACAGGTCTGATGGTTTGTTTCTTTGGATGTCCCCATGTGGAGTCATCATGGGACTCCTTTCACATGCTTGAATTTTACTTAAGATATAGTTTATAAAACCTTAATTTTAGTCTCTTATGTTGATTCATCACTATTTTCTTTTGTATGTTTTAAAAAGAATGAGTATTCTTTTGGTGATTTGGGGAATTGTTGTTAAATTTAATTCCTGAGTTAAAATTTTATTCTTTATAAGAGTAGGGAGATCTTCATTGCCTTTTGGGGAAAACAGTCCTTCAAGTTGTTTTCCCCCAGGACTGAGATGGTTAGGCTGTATACCTATCTCAATTTGCTATTTTTACATAATCACATTAATGGCAAATACATTTTTATAGATTATTCTGTCATCTAAACCCTCTAAAATGTATAAAATGGATCAGTTATACATTGCAGTTGTATTTTAAAACATTTTAATATTCAAGCTCTTACCAAGTCACATGTTTTATTAACATTCTTAGGTATGGTGTGAGTCTGTCAATGTGGTATGAATGATTTATAATATATGTATTACATTCTGTATTTACCCCACAGTAAGACCAGTCTTATATTAAGGTTGAAATTGCCTGGCTATCAAGCATTTATTAGATACTTTCAGCTTCCCCAAGGGATTTGAACATGTGTTTGAAATATAATTATATAAAACTTCTTATTTACTTCATCAATCTGTAAAACACTCAGTACACACACACACACACACACACACACACACAAACACCTATTCACTCTAGATGGTTATATGTATATGAGAGGCACAGCATCATTTTACAAACAAGTTAGGATTTAATCTTGACTGCAGAATGCACTAACTGTGCAACTTAGCCATAATATTTTATGAACATGTGCTTGAACTAAACATTTTATGATCTTGGTTAACTATTATAGGCTTTTCTTTGGGTAATTACATTTCTGTTATTTTCCCTTCCCAAGACAAATTATATAGAAATTTGATATTAAAAATTACTTCTTTAAATTCTACTCATTTAAATCTTTCAAAGCCCTCTTTTTTCAGGAAGCCAGAGTAACACATGTTTGTTGGAGCCATATAATTGCTACATATATCATGTATTTACATCATCAGCCATGTCTTTAAATTGTTGAGTCAGGCATGTACTGAATAGACAAGTAAAATTGAACATATCTGTTCATCACCAACCATGAATTGTGTATCCTTTGTCTATATCACTGAAATTAAAGCTAATTAAATGTAATTTTTGAAGTGTAGTTTTAAATTACATTAATTTTATGCATATAATTTTATGTTCAGAAATGTTTTGTTAAAGTTTATTTACTGTATCATTTTAAAACTTCTCCAAACTTTGCTTCATGAATTGCAACTTATTTTGAAATATGTTTTATATGAGTAAAGGGCTAGACTTGAAAGTTTAGAGATTTTATTATTGCCCATTCAAGTATTATCATTAATATTCTTTATGATAACTAGTGTGAGCACTGATAACTGTTAAGATGCCTACTCTCATGCTTCCTGGCAGTGATATCCTGTTAGGTGTAAGGTGTGAGAACCAAAAGTGTCTCTGAGCCAGCCTTGTTTGTTTTGTTATAAGCAGTGAAAATCAAAAATGGTATGATAGGTTGTTGCTCTGATTTTATTTATTCAGTGGCTAAAATGTGTCATATTCTCACAAAAGGCTTAATTATTGAATCCATACTATTATTTTGTAGGTTGTTACGGAATCCCTTCTCATGAGATCTGTGATGGATGGCTATGTGCCCGGTGCAAAAGAAATGCATGGACAGCAGTAAGTGGCTTATTCATTCCATCCATTGTGGGTCTGTTTAAATCTAGTGATACATGTACTTTTGTGTGCAGTTTCACCCTTCCCTGTTTTTCTAGTCTTCTCTTTCCAAATCATCCTACTGAGTATCTCTGTATCTACTGTGGAAATGTTAACTACATTTCTAGGCATCACCCTCTGCTCAGGAACCTACAGAGACTAGCAGCTTTTCAGAGCATGTCCAAAATACTGCTTCACATTCTTTCCCAGCTCAGTTTTGCAGTTCTAGAAAATAAGTATTCTGAGTGACAGTGAAGATGGGAATCTCTAGGGACCTCTGAGGAAACCGTGCTCATTCACAACTATTCCACTAGCATGAGCTCTTCCCTGTTTATTCATTTATACATTCATACTTTAGCAAATTTTAAAGTGTTCTATGCTAAGCATTGCTGTGAACTTGCGACAGAAACTACAACAAATTATTCCCCGTTTGGGAAACACAGACTTCTCTTCAGCTAAACTGTTTTCCCTGAAGATACTATAGAAGCTTTAGCTTACACCCAAGTGTTGCACTCCATTCCATTAATCTACCACTTCACTCATTTTACAGTTTGATTATGTGTTGCCTTAATTTTTCTTAAAAATTCTCTTTCAAGAGCTATCAGAACGTTGTTGAAGGTGGAGACCAGTCAGATTTCAAAACTGTATCCCTCATTCTTGATCTCAGAACAGATGCTCAGCTTCACTTTGATTATAATAGTAGCCTTTGCTTTATTCCTTAATGATTTCTAATGACAGTGGGTTAGATTTCCTTGCAGCCAAAGTTAAAACCCTGAGGCGCAATGTAAGGACCATGCTTTGCATGATGAAAATTTATGTCATGATTATATATGTTTAGCTCTCAGTGTGGAAACAGACATATGGTAACTATAAATTAAAGGCATCTGTAAGAATGACTTTCTGTATGATTTTATTGCTGGCATTCACTTTGGATAGTGAGGGGAAAGCAGGGAAAAATATGAACCATCTTTATAGTCCAAATAATCTGATCTATGTGATAGTAGAGGTAATGTCTCCAACTTAAGAGTTCTTTCCATTAGTGGGCCCAGATAACATTTTGATACTTCATTTGGTTGATCATCACACTAACAAAACCTGTATAACTGCACAGCGTCTTTAAAACAGCCAGGAAGTCCTGCTGTAATATATATATTCAGCTCTTGTTTACCATGCTAGTTCTATTCCTATTATATGAGCCAAAGCAAAATCTTGTAGAGTCAGTTTTATTGATGATGTCTCCTCTTTCACCCTGAAGTGTAGATTTAGAATTTAGAGCTACTCTAATTCAGTGCACCAAAGCATGAAGAATTCTCTGTTCCATTTGCAGTTACTGTTGGCTCCCATGCTCACACACCGAGCAGTCCTGTTACCGCAAGGTACCATTGTCCTTTGCATGGCAGTTCCTGGTCTAAGCCTCAGTCAACCACCCTGATTCCAAGGCTGCTTCTTATCAATTATGTTGTTTTCCTTTAGCATGTCTTCAGAAGGAAATACTTAGGTTAATCACTCTATGCAACTGATTTAAAGCATATTTCTATTAATCTTAACCTCTCTGCCCCCTGAGAAAATACAGTGTGCCTTTTGTATTTTAATATTGACACCATGTAATCTCTCTTAATTTGCGATAAAGACAGGAGCTCTTGAATACAACTTTGCATTGATTTTTTTCAGACCTACATAATTTCTTAGCTCTAATGTGAAATGATCTAAATTTACAGTGGGCCAATTATTATTATTATTATTATTATTATTATTTTTCAGTTTATCCATTCTGAGTGAACTTTATCCATGAAGCTCTATTTCTAAATTTTTCTCTTGAGAAATAATTGAATTTCATTTTAAGCATTGCAGAGAAGTAACTGATAATATTTTGGCTCTAACACCTTTATTTAGTATAGCATTCAGTGTTGCAATATTTATATTTTACTAAGCACTTAAGTATGATTCTTTGGATTTTGTGGCTGGAATGGTTCCATTTGGGAAGTACACTTAGACTTGTCTTCTTAGGAATCAATCTCATACTGTCAGTTTTAGGTTCCAGAGGAGCGCTGGATCTCCTTTTGGATGGAAGCTCTAAAAGAACCTACTGGAAATCTAACAGTGTGGCTGAAGTCAAATGATATTTCAGTGCTGGCTTTTAGTTCACTAACTCTGGTTACTAAGTATTTCCTGGGATTTTCTGTTTTAAACATAGTTTGTGAAAGTAAGGCTTATTCATCGTGAATACAAAAGACTCCAGTAGCGTATTTTGCTTGAGATATATGTTTATACAACAAATGTAATTGTTTCAGTTAATTATATTTCCTTTAATGATTATTGCTTTGAAAATCGTACAGGTAAGAAGAGGGTACCTGAAACACCTTATATTTATTTTCATAAGGTGTGTGTGAGAATTGTATGCAGTAGTTCTATTTTTTAAAGATCAAAAAATGAAAATTAAAGATTAAAAAGAGCACCTGTGGATGGACAAATGGATAAAAAAAAGTATCTCTATACACACACACACACACAAACACATTCACACATGCACACATATGTACAGCGATTATTATTCAGCCATAAAAAAAGAAGGAAATTCTCTTGTTTTATTACAACTTGGGTGAAACTGGAGGGTGTTATGCTAAGTGGAATAAGTCAGAAAAAGACAAATAATGAATGCTTTTATTTACATGTGGAATAAAAAAAAAAAAGCAAAGCAACAACAACAGAAATACAAACCTGAACTCATAGATACAGAGCATAGATTGGTAATTGCCATGGGCTGGGGGAATGAGGGAAATGAGTGAAGGTGCAAAGAGTATATACTTCAATTACAAGTACATTCTGAGGGTGTAATGTACAGCATGATGACTATAGTTAACAGTGCTTTATTAGATACTTGAAAGTGGCCTAGAAAGTAGATCTTAAATGTTCTCACCACACACACACACGGACACACACACACACAAAGGTATTTAATGTGAGGTGATGGATGTGTTAACTAACCTTATTATGGTGATGATTTCTCAATATAGAGATATATCATGTTATCACATTGTACAACTTAAACTTATACAATAAGTCAGTTATATTTCAATGAAACAGGAGTAAAGAGGGAAACTATACTATAGCATATAAGTAAGTATCAATTATTTACATTTTCGAAGTAAAGGCATCATAAGGTTTATTTCAGCAAATCCAGGCCATAAATAAATGAATTAACTAGCTAACTAACTGAAGTCATACATTAACAGGTAGTTGGGCTTGGTAGTTGCAGATGTACTGGAATTGGTGGTCACAGACCAGCTGTCTTTTTATTTACCAGTTCTAAGGAGTGGAAGTTATGTGGGCCAGACTGCCCTGCTAGCTTTTCAGTAACTGAAGGCCAGAACTTGGTCTCATTTCTCTATAATACTCCTAATACCTGGTGTACTGTTGGATCATTTCTGAACTTATAGAGCCTTTATCTGTGACCTTCAGCATTCTCATCATGTCCAGAAGTCTTGGTTTAGTCCTCAGTGTATTTGCTTTTGCTCTTTTTTTTCTTTACTTTATCCACTTATATCAATTAAAATGAGCAACAAAAGGCTATATTGCAGCCTTAACTGTATGTAGTAAAGAAAGAGATGACTTACAAATTTTGAATTACACCCTAACTTGGATTCTAGAATCCTGGCTCTGTGCCCAAATTCAAGTGAAACGAAATGAAACAGTTAAGAAATTCCCCAACTACCTGTCTTTTGTGACATAAGGTTATAACTCTCATAGAAAAAAGAAAAAAAAAGTGAAGTCGTTCAGTCATCTCCAACTCTTTGCAACCCCATGGACACCAGGCTCCTCCATCCATGGGACTTCTAGGGAAGAGTACTGGAGTGGGTTGCCGTTTCCTTCTCCAGGGAACTTCTCGATCCAGGGATCGAACCCAAGTCTCCCACACTGTAGACAGATGCTTTCCATCTGAGCCACCACTTGATCTTAGCCAAAAGGCCGAGAATCATTGCTCTGTGCCTGTTTGTCTTGTTTCAGTACTGCTCAGATAGATAGACCTGTATGAGAGCTGTACATGCATTTATGTAATAAATGTTACATTTATGTAATATATGTTAAGCTTATAACCCAGCTTTATTAGAATGTTTTATTTTCAGCTCTGTTTTGTTTCTAGCTCTTTTGTGCCTATGTGATTCATTTTGGAGCAGTTTGTACTCCTTCATTATAGTAGCACTTTAGAGCATATTCTAAACATTACCAAGTTCTGTTTTTAGGTGTTGAATGTCAACACTCTGATTCTGGAATGTGTTTCTAGTTATTTTGAGTCTTAATTTGTATCTAGTTACTTTGGACCTAAGTTACTAGAGTTTATGTCTAATCTGTTCATCAGTTTCCATTTTATAATTGCTAAGTTACCACTAGTTAAAAACATAATGCAATATTCACACTGTAAAAATGCTGAATATGTATTGCTTTATTTCAAGTCCCCCCCCCCACCATTTTCTTTTTTATTCCTACTTTGAAAAATTATTTTTAATTCTGAGTATTTCTGTGAAATACCTGAACTCTGTGTTAGAGCTTCACTTCTAATTATGAAGGAGGATGTTAGTTAAATGTATGGACTGAACTGATAAACTGAATGCTTTTAACTTAAACAGTAATAATTCATGTGCTTAATACTCTGTAGAGTTAAGAGGTAGTATGCTAATAACCACAGAAAGATTTTCTATGCTATCTTATAAAGGATTTATATTATTGAATTCTAAATAACAAAATAAAAGCAGGTTAAGAGGTTAAACTTTAGGGATAGTAGAGCTCTTTGGTGGTTGTTTCTCTTAAGGAAATTTGGATGTTTCTTTTGAGGTAGGGGGAATATGAGGTTTTGTTTTAGTGGTGTGAATGGGAATGGAAATTGCGTGGGAAGATTGGTGATTTATATCGTGGAAAGTTGTGTCATACTCAGGTTTATAACTTTGACAAATCATGAGTTGTCAGTCTTCTGTCCATGGTAGCTTTAAGCCGGTGCTATTGGTTTTCAATGTCAGTGAAAACTTCCAGTGTCTTTTGTGCTATGTCTTACTAGGGAGCTTTTTAAATTACCTTATATAATTCTTGCAGGGCAAGGCAGGGTAGGCATAGTAACTCACATACCTGAAATCTAAAATCTTAATTAGAGGAAGATTTAAAAGCAATGTAATGAGAAGGTTCAATTAGAGACGACTATCTAACACCTCATCTGACCCTGAAATCCTTTTGATTCTGTGTTGTTTTGTATTTCCATTTTGCTTTAATTAGTTTTCCTTAAGAATTGGGCACCTTCATGAAATCTAAATTTATTTCTGTACTTCTTAATCTGGTCAAAGGTGGTGAGTTACAGAAAAGTACAGGAGTTGAAGTGACATTGGTCATTATTGGCTGGATCAGTGTAATTTTTATATGCTTAAGGAAACTTTCATTTTTTTAAAAAAAAAGTGACTTCAAGACCTTACTGTAATTTTATTTGGATTTTATATGCATTATGTATTATCTTCTGGATTTCTTTTTATTTCAATATATCCCTTTACTCTTAATTTAGAAGAATTTGTTTAAATATTTTTATTTGAATGTAATACAGAAGACTACACAGTTGCATATTATATTCTTGAATAGATATTGCCATGCTATGAAAAGGTAAGATTTTGAAATGAAAAAGTTAAAAAAAAACACGTAAAAAAATTATGTATAATGAAATAGTAAACTAGGTTGCTGTTCTTGTTTAGTCATTTAGTCATGTCCAACTCTTTGCCACCCCATATAATTAGGGCTTCCCTATCCAGGATGTACTCTGGGCTTCCGTCTTTCAGTGTCTCCTGGAGTTTGCTCAAACTCATGTCGATTGAGTCGGTGATGTCATCCAACCATCTCATCCTCTGTCACCTCCTTCTCCTCCTGCCCTCAATCTTTCCCAGCATCAGGGTCTTTTCCAGTGGGTTGGCTCTTTGCGTCAGGTGGCTAAGGTACTGGAACTTCAGCTTCAGCATCAGTCCTTCCAATGAATATCCATTAATATCCTTTAGGATGGACTGGTTTGATCTCCTTGCTGTCCAAGGGACTCTCAAGAGTCCTTTCCACCACCACAGTTCAAAAGCATCAGTTCTTTGGTGCTCAGTCTTCTTTATGATCTAACTCTTACCTCTATATGTGACCAATGGAAAAACCATGGCTTTGACTATATGGACCTTTATCATGCAATATTGACTACAGCTTGTGCTTCACCCAGCCCAGAATTTTGCTTGATGTACTCTGCATATAAATTAAATAAGCAGGTGACAATATATAGCCTTGACGTACTCCTTTCCCAATTTTGAACCAGTCTTTTGTTCCATATCTGGTTCTAACTATTGCCTCTTGATCTGTATACAGGTTTCTCAGGAGACAGGTAAGGAGGTCTGTTATACCTGTCTCTTTAAGAATTTTCCATAGATTATTGTAATCCACACAATAAAAAGCTTTATTGTAGTCAGTGAAGCAGAAGTAGATGTTTTTCTAAAATTACCTTACTTTTTCTGTGATCCAGTGGATGTTGGCAATTTGATCTCTGGTTCCTCTGCCTTTTCTAAATCAAGCTTGTACATATGGAAGTTCTTGGTTCACGTCCTGTTGAAGCCTAGCTTGAAGGATTTTGAGCATTACCTTGCTAACATGTGAAATGACCTCTACTGTACGGCAGATTGAACATTCTTTGGCCTTGCCCTTCTTGGGACTGGAATGAAAACTCACCTTTTCCAGTGCTATGGTCACTGCTGAGTTTCCAAATTTGCTGGCACATTGAGTGCAGCACTTTAGCAGCATCATTTTTAAGGATTTGAAATAGCTCATCTGGGATTCCACCATCCTCACTAGCTTGGTTTGTGGCCATGCTTCCTAAGGCTCACTTGACTTCACCCTCCAGGATTTCTGGCTCTAGGTGAGTAATCACACCATCGTGGTTATCCAGGTCATTAAGACCTTCTTATACAGTATTTCTGTGTATTCTTGTCACACATTTATTATTTATTTAAGAGCATTTATTCTCTGTACAATAACAAAGTTGCATTATATATTATAAACAGCATAGATAGCATTCTGCTTTTTTTTCTTCAAAATAGTTTTAATAAATCAAAAAGTAAATATGAAATAAGTTTTCACCTTGGTCACATATCTATTCACTTTATTTTGCTTATTTATTTGTTTTTTTAATGGACTAAAAGATATGAACAAGCTGTACCTTGATGATCATTTGGTATTAGCATTTTCTTTCCTCTTACAAAGAGTGGAATATGCAATTGCAGTGATTAAAAACATTTTAGTGTCTGTTTATTTATTCTTATTGCTTGATTGTAAATAAGTGGCATCTATAGACTGAGTAATGGTTGCCATTCATGCCCTCCAAGGATTAGACATAGCTATTGTTTTGGCTTTTGAAAGAAAGTGAAGTGTTTTATCTTTGTGAGTCGTAATCACAAAATTAAAATCTGGAAGTGCCTGAGGTAGTGGTCTTAAACCACCCACCCCCATAATGTTGCTAACGCTTGTGAACTAAAAAAAAAAAAAAAGTCTTTTTCACTTGTTCAGAAGTATTTTTTTATCTGAACTCTTAATCTTGGAAAATACTACAGTCTTAAATCTCAACTGTTAAGGCTCAGGTAAAAATGATTAACTTCTTGGAAAGTTGGTAAGTCATCTTTGGGACCCATGAAGTCCCCCTGTTAAATCTGAAGGCAGTGCTTTCTCTTCTCTCTCTGACACAGGAGTTCTCTTAGGGTAGTGATCATTAAAGAAAATATATGTAGTTGAGAATTACCATATTCCATAATACAACCATTATTTCTCCTGTCCAAATCCTTGGATAAGATTAGTGTTATAGGAAATTGACCTGGCTGTCCAGTGATTGACTCCATGCTTCCAATGCAGGGAACATAGGTTCAATCCCTGGCTGAGGAACTAAGATGCCACATCCCACATGCCACACAGCACTGCCAAAAAAAGAAAAAATGGTAGTACTGATAATAGATGTTAGAATTGTCTATCATTTGGCTCTTAGAAGTCTTGTGTTTTTAAAAAAAAAAAAAAAGTAGTTCCATTTAAAAATTTTTAACTTACAAATTCAGAATAGTTGTTGATTTAAATATAATCTACTCTAAGTAGCAAGGATACTAGCTTCCAATTTTCCTAGCTTCCAAAAAAATTTAATGCTGACAGAAACTGTACATTTCTCCATCTATCTCAGAGGTCTCATTTTACAGATACTAAGTCAGGGGTTTGAGAGAGTAAGTCCTTTGCCCAGGCTCTCCATTCTATATGGTAAGAGAGCCCAGACTCATGGCAGTACTCATGCCTCTAGATTCCCAGGCCCAGAATCATTTTTGTTTTTCCTCGGTTGCTTGTTTTTAGAGTGGAAAGAAGGCTGAATAACTGACCTAATTTTGAACCATGTATTTGAATGATTTCAGTTTGTTTACTTTGAAAATGAAGTCAACACTAATAGTGTATTTGTTTGGTCATATACTTAGTATGGAATAATTAATGTTACTGGGCAGTTGAGCAGAGAAGTGCCCTTACTCTTTCACATCAACTCTAGTTTCTTCCTGGAGGACATTTTCCAGAGTTGAATGATGTCCTGGATCTAGTTTCCCGACTGACAACCGAGTTGACGTTTTTCTTTAGCAAAGAGCTCTGCAGTGGCTTTGTAGATTGGAGCCACTGATTTTTAGATCTTACTGGCTTACGTCCCTGAGGGGTCACGGCGACACTCCTGCACCCTGTGATGTGTTTTCTGCTTTTTTTATTCTGTCATTTCATGGACTCCTGTCAAGACCATGTGCTGAGAGGCTGTCTTTGATCCTCACGCATAGTAAAAACAGTGAAAAGGCAAGAAAAGGAAGACTGTGTTCTTGTTAGAGACCATGGCTCTGAGTAGCCAAGTGTCCGCTTGTGCCGTTGCTCCTCTCCAGTGAGGTGTCTCTGGAAGCTGCTGGCCAGACCACACTCTCACATCCGTGCTAACACGTTTGAGTTCAGAATCACCTTCTGCCTCCAAGGGAGGCAGATTATTCTGAACAGCTGCAAACTTAAACCTTGGCTCACAAAGGCCAGAGTGGTAGTAATTATTTTACTTTAACCAAATAGAACAGCATGTTGGAGGATATCAATTTTCTTGACAGCATAGTTATGATGTGGAGGCTTTTCTGTTAGGGACTGCTTAGAGGCTAAAAAAGTCAGCAGTCTTTTTTTTTTCCCTCTCCTGTTCATTCTTCTCCCTTTTGCTCAATAAACAGCGTCCCCTCCCTACCAGCCCTCCCACCCCCCTGGTAGTGCAGAGAAAGAAAGAGAAGTCTACATAGCTTATTGTAACTGGAACTATATTCATAAACAGCTTCTTGATTGAGAACAAATGCCTCATTAATCTTAAGTGCTTCAACCAGAGAGCACAAGTAAAGTCAAGAAGAATAATGACTGACATTATGGGGAGCATAGCATACTGTACTGCACACCAGGGTGTGTGCATGCCCCGAGGTCACTGGGCTGCACGGTGCATCTCCTTAGCAATGAGGAAAGAGATCCTCAGGAAGCATGGAGTGGGAAAAATGCCTTGTATGCATTTCTCATGAATGGCAGAAACTAGTCCAGTGGCAGGATGAAGGAATCATGTATTCTGCTATTTGTTACTGAAGGTCATGGTGGGAAGAAAGAATAAACCAGCTGGATTTTTACTCGAAAGCCAAGTGTTGTATAATTTTAAGTACTTTGCTCAGAATCCTGGAAATACTATTATATAAATACCGTGAAGTTCCATGTAGATTACTTTGGCCAGTCTTAAATTATTGGAGTACTTCTTCCTAACATTGAACCATTGTGTGCCTGGTCTTCTATCAGATAGGTGCTTTGCACACTTCAAGGAAATTTTTACACTGCAGTAAGGAATGGCGTCAGAAATAAAAAAAGTGGAAGGGATGTAATTTGAAACGTAGAGTATGATTTTCCGTTCTTCCATAATTGTCCTTTCGTACAAATGGCTATATGCTTGTATTTTAATAGTTAAAATGTAGTTAGATCCCTGTCTCTTCCCAGCATGTCCACATCCCAATCCCTGGATCCTGTATGTTACACTGCATGAAAAGGGAATTATGGTAGCAGATGGCATTAAGGTTGCTGACCAACTGACTTTACAATAGGGATATTATTCTGTTTACCTGGGTGCATGCAGTGTAGTCAGAAGGGTCCTATAAGTGAGGAAGAAGGGGACAGAAAAGGGCAGAGTGATGTGATGTGTTGTGAGAAGTGCTTGGCCTGCTCTGGCTGGCTTTGGAGGTGGAGGAGGAGGGCCAAGGGCTAGGCACACAGGCTCCCCTTAAAGCTGGAGAAGGCAAAGAAATGGATTCTCCCCAAGAGCTTCCAGAAGGGAGTGACCTGGCTGACACCTTGATTTTAGCCCAGTGAGACCCATTTTGGAATTCTGAACTTTGTGTTGTTTTAAGTCACTGCATTTGAGGTAATTTGTTATTGCAGTAATAGAGAACTAAAGGACGTATCATAGACAGCCTTTTGAAACACTCTTAACTGTTCGGCATTCCACTAGGCATGTTTTATTTTCAGCGTCAGCTTTCTCTGACTACCTTCTGTGTCTCTAGCCCACACCCTCTGGTTCTGGCCTCCAGCAGTCCTTTCACCTCACTGTGACACATGATTCAGTGCAGCTGCCAGCTCTTCACAGTCCCTCCCTCCTGTCTTGTCGTTACTTCCGTTTAAGCTGCTATGTTTTTTTACACATACTCTCAGCTCCCTTGCCACTCTCTGTTACTCTACATTGGTATAACTCAACCCTGGTAAATCCAGCTCTACTCTGTACCCGTACCCCGTAGCTGAATGGCTGTGGAGAAACACCCAATATGCAGATTGCTCTTGCTTTCAGTTGTAATTGGAGGGAGGTCTTCACTGGTGTGGATAATTCACGTTGCATTCTCATCATCCATTCTCTCTACCCCTTTCTTGGCTGACTGGTTCATATCTTCATATTTCCCCCATCCTCACCCTCACCTCATCAAGTCTCTTCATATTCATAGAGAAATGGGAAGACAGCAGTAGAGACCTTAAGGTTTCAACCTACTTCATAGCTATAATATCTCTGCTTCTCTCTAACACCATCCCCTCTTTTATACACAGGATCATAATTCCAGTAATTCATCCCTTTCTCACCCACATCTCTTCTCCAGATGATTCTCATTATCATCCACACAAGCTGTTATTTCTTCCATCTTCAAGTAAACCAAAAAACCCTACAAGCTCCACCCTGTTTCTCCATGCCTCTGTAAATATAGTAAAACTCCTGAAAGGCTTATCTTTATTCACTCTCTCCAATTCTTCTCCCCCACTTCTTTCTTAAATTTATTTCAGTCATAGATTTTGCCCTGTGTTTCCTTCGACACTTCTGTTGACCACTGCTTCCTGTTTGAAGCAGTCTTCAGTTGACCTGCAGGATCCTACCCTCCTGCTTTTCCTCTTCACTGGTCACTTCCTCTCACTCCCCAGAGTTCAAAATGTGGGTTTCTTTTCCACACTAATCCATCTAGTCATCTCATCCCATCTCATAGCTTTAATAGCTGTAAACAGCATCTAGTCATTGGTGGCTTGGACCTTCCTATGTCCAGCTCAGTCTCATCTACATGGCCAACTTTTGACAGCATCTGCAGTCATATGTCCATCAGCTCAAGTTCACCCTTCCTGAACTGAATTCCAGATCTTCTTTTGTAGCCTTTCTATTTCCAGGCCTTCTAGCTGCTGAGGCCAAAAACTTGATAGAGTTAGACGTGATGCTTTCTTTTTCTCATACTCCACATCTGTTTGACAGTAAATCCTATCATGTCTACTTTTAAAATGAATCTTGAATCCTGGCCACTTCTGGCCACTTCTTAGTCACCTCAGCTGACATAATGCAAACTTAATCTACTCATTAACTCTTTCCTGGGTATGGTGGTAATCTGCTAGCTTCTCTTCTCACTTCTACCCTTAAACCACTATTGTCTCCTGTCAACACAGCAATTGGGATTTAACACGTAAGTTAACATTTAACAGTTAACATGTAAGTCAGGTTATGTCCTTGGTGTACTCAGACTGTCCAGTGGCTTCAAGCTATCACCTTTTTTCAAGGCTACGAAGCTTTATGAAGGGCTTCCTAGGTGGTGCAATGGTAAAGAATTCACCTGCCAGTGCAGAAGCTAGAAGAGACGCAGGTTCAATGCCTGAGTCAGAAAGATCCCCTGGAGAAGGAAATGACAACCTGCTTCACTATTTTTGCCTGGAAAATTCCATGGACAGAGGAGCCTGGCAGGCTACAGTCCATGGGATCACAGAGTCAGATATGAATGAGCGACTGACTGAGCACCATGTAGCTTTATCAGATTTTCTTCCTGTTACTTACTGACGACCTTTGTCATTAGAAAAGGCCATCTGCTGCCAACACCTTTCCCTGGAGAACTCCATGGCCCACTCTCATAATGCTTAACATCCTCTACGATATAAATAATCTACTGATTTAGTGTGTCTGCTCTTCCAGCCAGAGTGTATCTTTCATAGCTTTTGCCCAGTGTCTAGGACATAACATGGTGATTAACCAAGATTTGTTGATTATGTTTTCACCTATAATACAAATTAGGTGTGAGCGTCTAAGTTAAGGAACTCACTTGCTTGTGTAAAATTCATTGGAGCCTGTGAAATTTCCTTTCAGAAGATTACTGCAAGAAAGTTTTTCATTCACTCATTTCATTCATTCAATTTCCTCATCACTCAGAATTCATGCCAACCCTATCCTAACATGAGATTCCAACCTCTCTCCAAGCCTGATAAATGAGCCCCATCTTCAGAAATGGTTCTTCCATGTTTTGTTGATCAGCATTTTGTAAGCTAGTTTTCCGTTAATGTGATTAATTACTCTTTGTTTTCGCAGCTTAGACAGCCCTATTTTATGCTTGTGCACTTCTGTTATGAGCATGTCAGATAAATAAGGGTGTGGGGAGATACTTCAATCTTGTAATTTTTCTATAGCACTGAAAATTGGCTTTGGTGTCACTTATGGATATGTCAGCTAAAATGAGAGTTCCTTACGAGGCAGCTTGAGAATGTTTGTATTGGCATTTCTTTAACTGATGTTTTATAGAAGAGCCATTGGAACATGTTTTCCCTCTAGGACAAATAATGAACGACTGTGATAGTCATATTCTAACAGTGCCTTTCCCACCATTGTTGTTAATGTTGTGTCAGCACTTTGATTATAGACACTCTTTTCCATGGTTTAATAACTGAGCTGTACAGAAAACCACTCCATGTTGTAAATTGATATACTCTCTGTTCAACTCAGCGGTGATTTTTTTATGAAACCAAAATTTAAAAGTACCTTGGTATTGCTAAAAGGGGATTTTGTGAATGGTATTAGGTGAGGGAAAAGGATCTAAGCAGAAAAGGTGCAATGTCAGAATATGATCTGAAGTTATACTCTTTCATCCAGCTTTTAACTGCTCTGGGGTGGGGTACACAACAGAATAGCTCCTTCAGTGCTGTACTTGGGAGGCAGCAGGAGCAGCCACTATTGGAGTAATCATTTTGTAACAGAAATTTCAGCATTTTTTGGTTTTGTTTTAGGAAATATTAGTTGACTAGAAATATATCTGTATCTTTATAATAGTAAGTCATTTTACAATGGGTGTTATTGTTCCTAGAAAAGCCATGCTCATAAAGTAGGGATTTAAAATTACACATATTTGATGGAAAAAGTTTTAATTTCTTTGTGTATCTGTGGGTTTGTTTTTGTTTTTGCTTTTAATGTAAAAGTAGTAAGTATTGTTAGGAAAGTTTCCCATTCCCATCACTCTCAAATTCTCAAATCTCATTGTTAATAGAAAACTACTCATACTGTTTTGTCATTCAGCCTTTCAGATATTTTCTGTGCATAAACTAATACTGTATTTTGTTGTTCTTAAGAGACCCAAATGGTGTCACAGTTTATTTCCTGTCTTAGTGTTTTCATTTAATATTACATTGTATAATATTTAATAACTTATTGTTGGATTTGCCATATATTGTTCATCACTTTTAAATTTTAAACCTGAAGCTAATTAAAATATTCAGACATTACAAATAAATATAAGTAACTGACCATTCCAGCTCCTCCCAGAGGTAACTGTTTTCTCTGTTATGAACAGAAATGAAATAAATAGTCATTGTACATTCCTACTTCTGCATAGATATAAATGTTTACCTAAGGTAGATTCCAAGAAGGCAGCTTGCTTGTCATAATTTACGTTCATTTAAAATTTTGATTGATAATGCCAAATTATTGTCCAAAGCCACTGTTACAACTCACATACCCCCAAAACTAGACTTCCTGATTTAAAAATCTGATGATCATTATTTCATTTTTTATTTCCTTATTCTTGAAATTGGGTATCTTTTGTGTATTTATTGGCAGTGAAGATTCTTTGAATCTTTTGCCTGTTTTTCAAAAGTATAGATTTTAAAAAATTATTCTTTGGATAATCTTTGTTTTATATTGGAAATTTTTTAATTGTTTTATGTTAATTTATTTAGTATTTTATCCTTTAGAATTTTAAAACTTTGATACAGTCAAAATTTATCTCTTCTACCTGCCTTTTGTTTTTTTAAATGTTATGTTAACAAGCCATTTATCCTAAANTCAAAATTTATTTCTTATACCTGTCTTTTGTTTTTTTAAATGTTATGTTAACAAGCCATTTATCCTAAATTCATTAGTATTTTTGCCTACAATTTCTTTTACTAGTTCAGTTTTTGAGTACAAGTCTGTAAATAAATTTATTTTATATTAACCCATTTTAGGTGTTCTTCATTCCTTCTTGCCACTTCTGGTTCAGGCTGGTGTCATTTTCCTTCATTCAGAAGATTTTTTTTTTAGCAGTTGTATAGTGTGGATTCTTAGGAGACAAATTCTCTTAGATTTTTATCTCTGTGAGATTATTTTTATCTTTATTTTCAAAGGATATTTTCCCTGGAAATAGAATTCTAGTTTGCCAGCTTTTTTCTTTCAATATTTTATGGATATTGTTTCATTGCCATTTGCTGCCAATGTTTCTGGTTGGATTTCAGATGGAATTCATATACTTGTTTACTGAATATGTCTTTTTTTTCTTCTGCTTTTAAGATATGTTCTTAATATTTGGTTTTCAGAGTTTTGACTGTTAAGTATTTAGGTATGTTTCCTTTGTATTCATCTGCTTGCAGTTTGCTAGGCATCTTGATTCTGTGGATGTCTTTTATCAGCTTTGGAAAGTTCTCTGTCATTAGCTCTACAAGTATATATATTTTTTCATTTATTCTTGTTTCCCTCTTCTTGGAATCCAATTATGAGTAAATTGAATAGTTTGTTATTTTCTCTTTGTTGCTGCTGTTTATTTGCTAATTTGTGTCTGACTCTTTTTCAACCCTATCCAATAATTCTAATATCTTGTTTGTCTTGCTTCTCATTTTATTGATTACTTTCTTGATCATGTTATATTTTCTTGCTTTTAGTATACTTTGTACTCTTTTTGATTGTGTGGTGAAGATTTTGTCTGTAGCAAATGAAATTAATATTATTTCCAGAAAGAGGGTGCCCCTTTGTCAGATTTTTAAAGTAGAGGTGCAGTCAGCCTGATTGTACCTGAGTAGGGTCTGAACTGTATTCTAGCTTTTGTTTGATTCAGTCCACTCTGATGTCAGGTGTTTGGAGGGTGGGATCAGGACCTTGCTTTCAACAGTGTCTGTATTCTGGGCACTGTAAAGACTCTAGCATTTGTCTGGCTTCCACAGCTGGGTTGGCATCGTTTAAGAATTTAGGGAA
Source organism: Redunca redunca (assembly GCA_006410935.1). NCBI lineage: Eukaryota > Metazoa > Chordata > Mammalia > Artiodactyla > Bovidae > Redunca > Redunca redunca. The sequence goes on from SJYQ01000639.1 coordinate 798,819, forward strand.
TTTCTCTTTGGTTTAGAGCAGCTGCCTGGATTTGGGGTTATGGAGAGTTTTCTTTTCTCTCCAGTTCTTCTTCTTGCATTTTGTATCACAAGAGAATTATTAATGACAGATACATATTTTACTTCCTGCTAAATTGCTATACCTAGATCATCTACTGGCAGTGTTGACTACGGCTATTGTGTGTTATGAAATGCATTACATTTATTAACTCATTTTGGGAAGTAGTATTTTTTCTTCTTTTATAGGTGAAATATCTAAAGCAGAGGAAGTATGTAAGTAACTAGCCAGAGGTCATACCAATAGTAAATGGTAGAACTGTGATTTGAACCTTGGCCATCTGCATTTGTTAAACACCAGGATGTGGCTGGCTCTCTACTTTAACTATTCTTCCTCTCAGTTAAATTGGATTCAGCCTGAAGTTTGATGGCACAGACTAAAATGTTGCTTTTGTGTAAAATGGTATCATTTTTGAAGGTGAAGTGGAGATAAATTTACCAATTTATTCTCATACCAATGAGACGTTTTATTATTAGCTATGTTAGTAAAACAAATGGGAACACAGATCATTATGTAATATATGCTGCTTGATAACAGTTTTTTATGATATGAGTTCTTTTGAGGTGATTATTAAAATGAAATGTTATTTATAGAAATGAGGAAATGAGAGTTGATTATGCCGTTTGCTTTTATTTTCTTCACAGTTTTGTTGAGTACAAGTAGGGCTTCTCCCTTCTCAGTTGTGAGCTTCCCAGAGCAGGCACAGTTCTCCTGTTTATTTCAGCTCTCTACTTCGATGTCTTGTGCCTTGCCTTGTACATAGGGCAGAAGATACTGGAGAAAAAGAGTGTGGACATTTGGTCAAGAAAGCCTGAGCTTAAACTCAGTTGCTGTTTTTGTTAGTTGGGCTTCTGTGGTGGCTCAGATGATGAAGAACCTGACCGCAATTCAGAAGACCTGGGTTCAGTTTCTGGGTAAGGAAGATCCCCTGGAGAAGAAAATGGCAACCTAGACCAGTATTCTTGCCTGGGGAGTTTCATGGATAGAGGAGCTGGGTGGTCTACAATCCAAGGCGTTGCAGAGTCTCACATGTTTGAGTAACTAACACTAGGGGTTGGGAAATAAAACCTGTGGATTCAGTCCAGCTCACTGCCTACTTTTGTAAATAACATTGTAATTGGGATACAGCCACACCCATTTGATTACATATTGTCCTATAGTGGCAAGAGTTTAGTTGCAATAACTTCGTAGTTATACAAAGCCCAAGTTAGTAAATATCTGGTTATTTACAGAAAAGTGTAAATGATCCTGGACTGGATGATTTTTAGGTACGTAATTCAGTCTCTTGATTCTTAGTTTCCAGTGAAATTAGTGACTTAATTAGTTCTTGTTAAATAAGGGAGGTAAAGTACATGTCTACACATGGACATCACCAGATGGTCAACACCGAAATCAGATTGATTATATTCTTTGCAGCCAAAGATGGAGAAGCTCTATACAGTCAACAAAAACAAGACCAGGAGCTGACTGTGGCTCAGATCATGAACTCCTTATTGCCAAATTCAGACTTAAATTGAATAAAGTGGGGGAAACCACTAGACCATTCAGGTATGATCTAAATCAAATCCCTTATGATTATACAGTGGAAGTGAGAAATAGATTTAAGGGCCTAGATCTGATAGAGTGCCTGATGAACTATGGATGGAGGTCCATGACATTGTACAGAAGACAGGAATCAAGACCATCCCCATGGAAAAGGATGCAAAAAAGCAAAATGGCTGCCTGGGGAGGCCTTACAAATAGCTGTGAAAAGAAGAGAATCGAAAAGCAAAGGAGAAAAGGAAAGATATAAGCATCTGAGTGCACAGTTCCAGAGAATAGCAAGAAGAGATAAGAAAGCCATCTTCAGCGATTAATGCAAAGAAATAGAGGAAAAGAATAGAATGGGAACGACTACAGATGTCTTCAAGAAAATCAGAGATACCAAGGGAACAATTCATGCAAAGATGGGCTCGATAAAGGACAGAAATGGTATGGATGTAACAGAAGCAGAAGATATTAAGAAGAGGTGGCAAGAATACACAGAAGAACTATACAAAAAAAGATCTTCACGACCCAGATAATCACGATGGTGTGATCACTCATCTAGAGCCAGACATCCTGGAATGTGAAGTCAAGTGGACCTTAGAAAGCATCACTACGAACAAAGCTAGTGGAAGTGATGGAATTCCAGTTGAGCT
>SJYQ01000639.1:801702-882296 GCA_006410935.1 Redunca redunca
CCCATCTATTTCCCATGAAGTGATGGGACCAGATGCCATGATCTTAGTTTTCTGAATGTTGAGCTTCAAGCCAACTTTTTCACTCTCCTCTTTCACTTTCATCAAGAGGCTTTTTAGTTCTTCTTCACTTTCTGCCATAAGGGTGGTGTCATCTGCATAACTGAGGTTATTGATATTTCTCCTGGCTGTCTTGATTCCAGTTTGTGCTTCTTATAGCCCAGCATTTCTCATGATGCACTCTGGATAGAAGTCAAATAAGCAGGGTGACAATATACAGCCTTGACGTACTCCTTTTCCTATTTGGAACCAGTCTGTTCTTCCACGTCCAGTTCTAACTGTTGCTTCCTGACCTGCATATAGGTTTCTCAAGAGGCAGGTCCAGTGGTCTGGTATTCCCATGTCTTTCAGAATTTTCCACAGTTTATTGTGATCCACACAGTCAAAGGCTTTGGCATAGTCAATAATGCAGAAAGAGATGTTTTTCTGGAACTCTCTTGCTTTTTCGATGATCTGGTGGATGCTGGCAATTTGATCTCTGGTTCCTCTGCCTTGTCTAAAACCAGCTTGAACATCTGGAAATTCAGGGTTCACGTATTGCTGAAGCCTGGCTTGGAGAATTTTGAGCATTACTTTACTAGCGTGTGAGATGAGTGCAATTGTGTGGTAGTTTGAGCATTCTTTGGCATTGCCTTTCTTTNGGATTGGAATGAAAACTGACCTTTTCTAGTCCTGTGGCCACTGCTGAATTTTCCAAATTTGCTAAATATTGAGTGCAGCACTTTCACAGCATCATCTTAAAGGATTTGAAACAGCTCAACTGGAATTCCATCATCTCCACTAGCTGACTAAATAGTAGTAAACAAAGTGAAAGTGAAAGTCACTCAGTCGTGTCCAACTCTTTGCACTCCCATGGAGTATAGTCTGTGGAATTCTATAGGACAGAATACTGGAGTGAGTAGCTTTCCTTTCTGCGGGGGATCTTCCCAACCCAGGGATCGAACCCAGGTCTCCTGCATTGCAGCGTATTCTTTCCCAGCTGAGCAGCAAGGGAAGCCGAAGAATACTGGAGTTGGTAGTAGCCTATCCCTTCTGCAGTGGACCTTGCCGACCCAGGAATCGAACCTGGGTTTCCTGCATTGGAAGCGGATTCTTTACCAGCTAAGGTATCAGGGAGGCCCTAGTTCAAATTAATTTACAAATGAATGACTTGAAAGGTTGACATCTTTGTGTTTCTACCAGAGCAGCTTGTTTGACCTATGTGAAGAATAGTGAGTCAAAAAACGAAAATTGTATAACTGGACATGATTTTATTATTTCCTACTTATTTTTTTCAAATTAAATGAATTAAACAGAAACCATTTTATCATATAATATCATGTAGATCAAAATAGCTTTACTTGGCCACAGATTTTTTTTTTTGTTCTTTACTAAGAAATATGATTTCTACTCAAGCAAATCGTGGCAAAAATAACTGTATGTCGAATCACTGTTTCTTAACTCCATATTAAGTTACTGGAGCCTAAAGTTTTCTTTTCTTAGTACTCCCACAAGTATGCGAACACAGTCTTTGCAGTTTTGTGATGCTTTGATGATTTTCAGGATTTTCACTCTGCTTATTTTGGCGTATTTTCTCGTTTATTTAACAAATTCTTATGGAGGGTGCTGTCTCTATCGGGTGTCGTTATAAAGAGTCACCTAACAAATTTCTGCCAGCACTCACTGAGCTAACAGTTTAGTGAAGACAGCAGAAGGAATTCAACAATAGTTAACAAGAGTAACAAGAGGGAAGTAACTGAGCAGGGGATTAGGAGACCCCTCCTTGCGGAATCAGCATTTACGCTGAAATGTCAAGGATGTGTTTAGTTTAGAGGGAAACTCATGGAAGGTGGGATTTACAGAATTCAGTTGATTGAAACTCAGATGAGAGGAAGATTATACCTTCTAGCCTGAGTTAGAATGGCTGGTTGATGCCACTGCTGGGAAGCTGAATGAGTGCAGGTTTGGGAAGAATACATGAGTTCAATCTTGCATATATGTTTGAGATTCCTGTGGACTGTCAGACATGACAGAAGTTAAATATTTGAGTCAGTGACCTTCTGAGAATTAAGGTAGTGCATCAGATGCCCAGCAAACAGGTATGGAGAGAGGAGTGAATAGGGCCTACTACAGAAATTACAGTGTTTAAGGAGTGTGGAAAAGGATGCCTGTAAAAGAAAGCTAAGGATCAACTTGAGATGGAGGACAATGAGGAGACTGTCTGGTTACAGAAACTGCAGGAAGAAGCTGTTTCGGGCACAATCAGTTATGTTGAATGCTGCCAAGAGGTTAGGCAAACCAAGGACTTTGAATTGTCCATTAGACTTTGTGAGAGGGAGGTATCAAAAGAACAAGTTCACGCTGTGGCAGGTGAGAGTCTTCTCAGCTCCGCTTAACGCCTCGCGTCTGCAGGTTCCGCTCTACAGGATGTTCTTCCTGTTGGAGTAGTCTCTGCAGCACATGGACCTGCTCGTGATCCTGATCAGGCGTATGGAGCAGCCTCCATGCTGCTTGGCTGTTTTCACCTCTGCCAGCTCTTCCCTTTAGGCTTCTTCTCACTACTAGTGTCATTAATCAGACAACTAATTCTCTCCGTGTCTGTACTCCTCACAGTCTACAACTCTCCTTTCCCACATTCCCACTTCATACTCACATCTTTTTATATTGAATGAAAGTATCTGACCTTGTGTTTTGTTTTATTTTCATTCTGTCTCTGTTGAAAGTGGGTTAAATTACTGGAAAAATACTGAAAGTCAAAAACATTTTATTAAATAGTTACTGAATAATTTGGATGTTATTGAATAATTCAAATTATTCTATTTTTCATTTTCAGTATTTTGAGTGTGAAATTTTCCTTTCTTTGTGTGTTTCATCAAAACCAGTTCTTTGAAAGGCCCCTGGAATATGGCTTTGCACTAAAGAATGTTCTCCATCAAGTTCTTGAGCTGGGTTTGTGATGGATTCAAATGGATGTCCACAGGGCAGCTACTGTGGACCTTTTGCTACTGTGAACCTTTAATAATCACTGGGGAAATTTCAAATCAATGTGTAGAGACTTCTCAGACATATAAAACCATTGAACATTTCTGGTATTTTCTTTCTCTCTCTCTTTTTTTTCTTTTTTGCTCCCTATTAAGAGTTCTATAGATATGTTGATCCTCCTCAGTAGTTTTGATGTTATTCTCAGAAAAATAAATTCTGCAGAGTTTGACACCCCATTATTATTAGATAAGTTAGAGGGATCTAATCTTCACAGGCTTGGGCAAAGCTGTCAAAATCATTTAAAGGAGATCACCTGGGAGAATAGATAAAGAAATTTTATATAGACAGCTTGAAGGGAAAAAAAAAACCACCAAATAACCCGTAACTATTGAAAAAAAGATACGAGTGCAGTAAACTGGGAGTACAAGCTTGAGGTTGAAAATAAAAAAGTTGCTCAGATATTTTGTTTAAAATTCTAGGTCAACAGAAGTTGTTGCACCAGGTTTTGGCCATATTTTCTTATGGAGTTTTTCATAAAATTATAATGAGAAGTGATAAGTATATCTTTATTATGTAAAGGGAGTTATCTTGGAGTGAAAAGTAAATGCCAATCTAAGACACATAAAAATGCCAAAAATAGAGGGCTTTCCCTGGTAGCTCAGTGGTAAGGAATCCACCTCCCAATTCAGATGACACGGGTTTGATAGCTGGTCCAGGAAGATCCCACATGACACAGAGCAGTTAAGCCCATCCATGTCCACGACTGTTGAGCCTGTGTGCTGAGCCCAGTAGCTGCAACTGCTGAGCCTACATGCAGTAACCACTGAAGCCAGCATGCCCTAGACCCGTGTTCCGCAGCAAGAGAAGCCACAGCAATGAGAAGCCCATGCACCACAACTAGAGAGTAGCCCTGGCTCGCCACAGTAAAGACCCAGTGCAGCCAAAAATAAGTACATAAATGCAGTGACTTTTTAAAAGTGCCAAAAATATAAAGTCAGTGTGGGGAAGATAAAAAAAAATGCATTTTATGGCACTGTTTTCTATTTTTCTGGAAAGCTTGCATTTATCAGAATAATTTTTCCCAACACTATTTGCCCACAGAAAGACCCAAGTGATACTTTTCTGAAGAGTGTACTTATAAAGAGCTTCCTGCTTATCCCTATATTAGAACAAAGCCTGCCATTACTCTGTTTTTAGCCATCCTGTATACAGGAATGGATTCCTAGAACTCAAGGGAACCGAATTGTATGTGTGTGCCTCTGTTGTAGAATTCTAGTCCCTACCTCTCCACACACCAGTTTCTGTGTCACAGGTTCCGCCAGCAGCGGCGTTCTTGATGCAAGGATACTGACAATTCCCTCCAGGAGATGCACACACCCAGAACACTTTTGGCTGTCTCTCACCTTCCGATCTCTCTTTAACTGTTAAGAGATAGTCCTTCATGAAGTTCCTGATAGTTTTAATTTAAAATAAAAAAAATAGACTGTATGGGGATATTTAGATACATAGTGCTGACTTTTATTACATGGCTCTAATAATTGTGTGACATTTGTTTCTGCCCTAGGAGTGCTGTCTCTGCAATTTGAGAGGGGGTGCTCTTAAGGAAACTAAGAACAATAAGTAAGTAGTGCATTAATTGTGTGGAATTTCCTTCTCCTCTGTTGAGTATTGAACTTCTGGGTTTATAGTGTGCTTTGCTTCTCATTGTTGCACACATTTGTTCCACAGCTTTGTTTTTATTAATAAGTTAAAATGTTTGATCTTTTTAAAAATAATTTTTAATTGGAGGATAATTGCTTTACAATGTTGTGTTGCTTTCTGCCATAAAACAGCATAAGTCAACCATAAGTATACATATGCCCCCTTCTCCTTGAACACACCTCCCACCCTGTTCCACAGCTCTTGCTGTTCAGGTGCAAGGTGGAGATTTTGTACATGTTTCCAGAAACCATTACTGACAGCACATTCACCTCTGCTGCAGGAAGGTGTTCTCAGTCTGCGTCTGTTTTGTGTTTGACATCATAAAGAGTAACCCCTCTTTCACTAACAGAGCTTGAAGACAGCCTGTATTCTCGTGCCATTGGAATTCTTGTTTTTAATTTGATGAATGCTGTTGTTGTAATAAAAGCAGAATATGCCTGAAAACAATGAAATCTGTTATCTTCAGATAAATAAAATCAATTATAATCATAGTATTAGAACAAAACCATTTACTTTTAACACCAGTAAATTAACAAGAAAGTGTATATTTTAAAATAGAAACACAGAGAGAAAAGATTGATTTTACAGTTTAAAGGGGACAGTTGGAAAATACGAAGAGACTCATAAGTGAACAAAAAAGATGGGTAATGTTTCTAAGGCAGCAGCTGATTGTATTTTTGCATGAATTTTATCTTTATGACCCAATTTAATCATTTAAGATGGGGCCAGAGCAAATTATAGGTTCCTATAAATTAGAAACTTGTAGAAATGATTTAGGTATAGGTTGTATTACGGCACTTGGGAGCCACAATCAGGCCCAAGATATGTTTTATTTGACTGACACCATTTTATGAATTTAATTCAGATTTTAAAAGTTGAGAGTTATATAAAAATCCAGATTTTCATCTTTACTGGATAAATGATTGTGCATCTTTATATGACAATAACCAGTTAGGATGAGAACCTGGCCTAAAGAGAGTAGACCTTCTCTAGGTCACCATGCTTTACCAGTATACATTTATTTGGTTTCATCCTTCCTGGCCCCGTGGACACTGGAGTTGAGACTCCTGGAGTAATATAATGTAATGTCATGTAATCATGTGCATGTGCACATGTTTCTGACTGATTATAAGGGAGAATAAAGGCATTTATCATTTCTGTGTTGGTAAAGTTTAGTCTAAGAGACTGTGTTTGCTCAATTTTGGATGTTCATCTCTTAGTCTTAGTTAATGTGATTGACACTATGCTAAACACTGGTTCTGGGACTGTTTCATGAGTGGTGCAGACTGCCAGATGATTTAGGCAGTTCCTGCAAAGATGGAGGCAATAAGGACTTCTCTTCCTTCCCTTGGACTAGGACAAAAAGAAGTAATGTTTGCTATAAATTATAGTGTTTATTTAGATATGAAAGAGTGCCCTGTTGGGACTGATACTTATTCTCTCTCCTGGTGGTCTTAAAAGCAGGATGGAGTCTTATGTTATTTGAGTGAAATAACATGGTTTGACTTAAAAATAAGTTGACAAATCTGATAATTCTTTCAAAATCTCTTTAAACCTCAAGTCTTTATGTTTGTTTGAGGCATAAGATTTATGAGAAACTTAATAGTGTTAATGAGGATGTTGTCATTTTTCTGAAGTGATTCAGAATTTGAAAGGAGATACACAAGGTTTTGAGTAACCTCCAGGAGTTGGTGATGGACAGGGAAGCCTGGCGTGCTGCAGTCCATGGGGTTGCAAAGAGTCGGACATGACTGAGCAACTGAACTGAACTGAGCACAAGGGTTTTAGTAGTTAAATTTCATTTCCCCTTATCTCTTGGTTCCTCTGATTATAGTAGGATTGCAGTAAGAAACAATTTAATGAAAGACTTAATCTGTATTAATTCTTCTAGAGAATTTTTGCTATTTGTTCTGGTTTGCTTCATGACATCAGAATTATGTAAGAAGATTATATGGTATACTCATTTTCATACCTTTTATTAATTGAACTAATCTTTTGCCACATATTAATTATCTTAAGTATATTAAACACCTCTATAATTCATGTCAAGTGAAATAGCAGACATGCATCTCAGTATTTTTCAGGTCATATGTAGAAACATATGAATACAATGATAGTATTCTTTGGTCTTCACCTAGTTCTTCCTGTCACCGTGGTGGGCAGGTGTGGCACTGAATCTATCCAGGTATCATCCAGTAGCTTTAAAATTCAGAGAGTCTGTTTGTGATGGACATAGGTGCTCTGGGCTTGCTTTCTCATCTGTGTGTTTCCCATGCATGTGAATTGTCACCTCCTGGTGAAGTACAGGCCGTGTTAAGTTTAGGGAACATTTGTTTACATTTCTGTCTCATTTCCTGTAGGTGGGCCCATGTCATGTGCGCCGTTGCAGTCCCAGAAGTCCGGTTTACTAATGTCCCAGAAAGGACACAGATAGATGTAGGCAGAATACCTTTACAGAGGTTAAAATTGGTGAGTGCCAGTACTTCTTTTTTCCTCATAAATTAGTGTTAATTTCAAGTTCTGAATATGTCTATTCATGCACATACTTTCTTCTTAGCTTCATTGAATTATTCTACATTTTTTATCCTTTTAGCCTAAATTACTTACCTGTACATATTCTTTTTCGGTTGTATTGTTAAGTATGCATATAGCTTTCTACGAATTATGTCTTCAGTGAGGCAAAGGAATACTACATGAATTAATACATGAATTAATGTGACTTTTCAATCTCAAGGCTATTGGTGAAGTTTGTTAGTAACTGACCCAAATTTTCCAAATATCTCTGTTTGAATTGCTTAGTCTTTCTGTCTCTTGCCTGTCTTTGATTGGCCTTGACTTAGAAAAATGAGTCTAACTTGATTTCATCATCTCTTCACCAAGAAGAGACTTGCAGAGAAACTTTGATTATTCCCGAGGGATTTTCTCACCAACAGATTAAAGTTCATTTAAATTGCCCAGCTCTCTGGCTCGTTGTCTTCTCATTGTTTCTCTTTGTTAGATTGTTTTCGTTTTGTTTTTCTCTTTTTTCATGAAAACGTAGGCCTTTAATGTCCTCAACACTAAAGTTATCTTGGAGTTCTGTTAAATTGTGAACCAACAGATTACTAGTTCAGGCTCTTAATATTTCATATTTAATGAGATTTTTTTCCTACAGGTAAATTGCATGACTTTCAGATACTGAAGCGTGTCTTACAAGTGGACTTAATACCCTGCAATTTCTTTAGGCGTTGTTACTTCTGATTGGGGTCTTCCCACTGTTTCCAACACTGAGCTGTGCGTTTCTACCTGGGTGTTTCTTTCTTTATTAGTAGTCTCTCCACCACTGCGTAGCAGCATGTTTTGTCTCTGGACTTCTATCTCAGGAGCTTAGAATCTATTCTACTGTCTTTCAGTGAACCCTGTTATTTTCCACTATAGCTCCATTAAGAATTTCACATAGCTAGAAAATGTGTGGCCCTTCCTATGCCCAATGATTGCTGTTGGCAGATATGAGATCATCTGCCAGCATGATCAGAGTGTGGTAATGGAAGTTTTGAGAATGAGATGGAAATAACTGGGGCGTTTAAATGGCCCTTCAAAGTTGATGGTGAAGAGAAGAGAGTAAGGTTGTTCAGCTCATGAACTTCGAAAGGAAAATGTTTACAACCTTATATCTTGATCACCAATTTAAAAAAAAAAAACTAACCTTGACATGAGAGGCAGAAGTAGTGTCTTCTGTGACTGTGCCAACTGCTGTGTTTCTGCTTGATTTCAAGAAATCTCATATGTAGCCTTAATTTTGTCCTCTCTTTTGTCTTACTGTGCTGATACTTTGTTTATAAGTGCAGTTTGAATGCAAAAATTTTACCACCCCAAAGGTTGAAAATTGGTACAGAAAAAAATACAATAAATCCTATATCATATTATATTTTATGTACAAACTGCTTTTCATCTATTGCTTTTTACTTATATAAACTTGTTTTCATTATTCAGTTGATACATATTATATCTATGGATATTGTTTGGGTCTTTATGATTAGGATAGAATGCATTAGTTTTGTCCATTAAAAATTATAAAAAATATCTTTCATTGGAGGAAAAACAATCTACCAATAAGAAAGAAAAAAATTGCCAGAATTAGGATTGTAAGGCAGGTTATAAAGAAAAATGTTGAGTTTATTACATACTACAAAATGTAATGCTTAGTGTGACAAATAATAACAAATGTCTTACATTTTAATTTTTTTTTGATTTACAAGTAATATGTATTTGTAGAAATCCCAACACTACATTTAACACCCACCTTTGGGTCTCTTTCCTAAAAGATGGTTTCTGTTATCACATTAAGGCCCCTTGGAATAAGTGGTCACTGCTCTTGCTGCTTCCCTTTAAGGACCTGTGTACCGGCTACTCTTGTCTACAGATCGTCCTTAGTGATCTGTTTTCACCAATACCAGTCTCAGAGGGTTTTTAATGGAACAACAGGGAGGGCCAGCATGGATCATTTCAGTACCAGCCAAGAAACTGTAGTATCTAGAAACTGGAAATCTGATGATGGCCTCCAAAAATGGCAAAGGTGCCACTTTGACTGTGTATGTTGCATATTCTTTTGAAGTTTAATTAATTGAACAAGTGTACATCCAGCTAGAAGTAAGAGCAGTAGTTCCATGTAGTATTCCATCTCAGCTGACCTAAGTCTAGATGGAGTATTTTACTATGTCTGTTTAGTGAATGTATGTGTGTCTGCTCGTGTCAGTTTCCCTTTTTTTCTGGAGCTATAGCCAGCCCTTTTCTGGATGCTAGATTGTTCATCTGCTTTCTTATTCACACAGATGCGGGGTTGGGGATAGGAATTAGATGTTTGTGTCAGTGTGTTTCACCAAACAGTAATTACCTGACCTTACCAAATACTTGGGGTGCATTTTTGAGGAAGACTTGTCTTACTCCTGTCTTCTAGCATCTCATAGTCTACACTGGGGTTTTGTGGCTTTGGCTCTGTTGATCTTTTAGGTAAGTTAGTTGTTGTGGATGGCTGTCATGTGAATCATAGATCACAGCATCCCTGACCAAACAGGTGAAGCCAAAAGGTATAAACTTCTAGTTATAAGGTAAATGAGCACTGTGGGTGTAATGGAAAACATCGTGACTATAGCTGAGATTGCTGTGTATTGTGTAGGAAAGTTCCTAAGAGAGTAAATCCTATGAGTTCTCATCACAGGAATAATTCTTTCCTTTCTTAAATTTCTTTTTGTTGTATCTATATGAGAAGATGGATATTAGCTAGACATACTGTGGTATTCATTCACAATATATGTAAATCAAACCATCATGCAGTATGCCTTAAAGTTATCCAGTGATGTATGTCAGTTACTTCTCAACAAAACTGGAAAGAAAGTAAGCAATGCCAGATATATCCTGGGAGGTAAAATCACCCCCATATGAGAACCCCCTGGTCCACAGAGAAGGCATACACATGATGAGAAAATTTCTGTCATTTTCAGGACGATAATATCTTTGTTGAAAAAAGTAAGTGGCAGTCTGGCAAAATAGAAATTCCTAATTGCTTTTAAAAAGCATCCCTAGAGGTTTTTTTTTTTTTTTGGCTGATTGTTTAAATTTCTTATTTGTGAATAATGCAATAACATTTGGCAACATATATGTATATTTGCTACTGTAAAATGATTAATTTTATGATCCAATTTAGTATTTTAACATTACCTGTTCTTATAGATGAAGAAGGAAATGGCAGCCCACGCCAGTGTTCTTGCCTAGGGAATCCTGTGGACAGAGCAGCCTGGTGGGCTGCTGTCTGTGGGGTTACACAGAGTCGGACACAACTGAAGTGACAGCAGCAGCAGCAGTTCTTACAGAAACTGAGCAACCTTGATTGCTTTTTTCCCCTCAAACTTTAAACTTTTTATTTTGAATTGGTTTATAGCCAATTAACAATGTTGTGATTGTTATTGCTGTTCAGTCTCCAAGTCATGTCCAACTCTTTATGACCCCATGGTCTGCAGCATGCCTGGCTTTCCTGTCCTTCACTATCTCCTGGAGTTTGCTCAAACTCATGTTCATTGAGTCTTATCCTCTGTCACCCCTTACCTTCTTGTCACCCTCCTCTTCTCCTACTTGCAGTCTTTCCCGGAATCAAGATCTTTTCCAGTGAGTTGGCTCTTTGGAAATGAGTCATCCAGCCTAGCATTTCACATGATAGACTCTGCATAGAAGTTAAATAAGCAGAGTAACAGTATACAGCCTTGATGTACCCCTTTCCCAATTTTGAACAAGTTTGTTATTCCATGTTTGGTTCTAACTGTTACTGCTTAATACAGGTTTCTCAGGAGACTGGTAAGGTGGTCTGGTATTCCCATTTCTTTAAGAATTTTCCACAGTTTTTTTGTGATCTACACAGTCAAAGGCTTCAGTATAGTCAATGAAACAGAAATATATATTTTTCTGGAATCCCCTTGCTTTTTCTACAATCCAACGAATGTTGGTAATTTAATCTTTGGTTCTTCTGCCTTTTCTAAATTTAGCTTGTATATCTGGTGTTTCTTAATTCATATACTGTTGAAGCCTAGCTTGAAGGAGGTTGAGCATTGCCTTGCTAGCATGTGAAATGAGAGCATTGCTAGCATGTGAAATGAAAGCAATTGTACAGTAGTTTGAACACTCTTTGTCATTGCCTTTCTTTGGGATTGGAATGAAAACTGACCTTTTCTAGTCCTGTGGCCACTGCTAAATTTTCTAAATTTGCTGGCATATTGAGTGCAGAATTTTAACAGAATCATCTTTTACACTTTGAAATAGCTCAGCTGGAATTCCATCACCTCCACTAGCTTTGTTTGTAGTAATGTTTCCTAAGGCCCACTTGACTTCACACTTCAGGATGTCTAGCTCTAGGTGAGCGACCATACCACTGGGGTTATCTGGGTCATTTCAGGTGAACAGTGAAGGGACTCAGCCATAAACATACATGTATCTGTTCTCTCCCAAATCTCCCTTCCATCCAGGCTAGCACATAACATTGAGCAGAGTCCCATGTGCTATGGATTAAGTCCTTGTTGGTCATCCATTTTAAATACAACAGTGAGAACAACCTTGATTACTAATCAAGTATCATAGATTAAAATTTTGTGGTATATGTGTGTGTATGTGCATACATATGGTAGTTACTGAATAAATATTCATGAAATGAATAAAAAGGCAGCAACATTTTACTTACTGTTTATGCTTCTGACATAAAATTATTATGGCTGAAGGATTTGATCAGACAATATGAAATGACTTGTCCTTTATGTTTTTTTTTAAAAAAGGAAAAATCCTTTAAAAGTCATGGTGCTAAATTCATGCACATCTCTTCCACAAGCAGTTTTAAAACAAGGCATTGGTTACCTTATCTGCATCAGTGGGTACATATGATTAGGCCACGGAGCCTAGCAATAATTTGGAGTCTCTGAATAAGCATGGAGCACTTTCCCTTTTGTCTCAGAGTTCTCATCTTGGAACCTCTCTGGTCAGCTGGGGATTGAAACCTAGAGTAGTGACCTGACTGAAGCAGAGGCAAGGGAACTCTGAGCCTCTCTCCAGTGCCCACTAGGTGGTGCTGCTGTTCCAATTTCGTATCCAGTTGCCGTTAAATCACCTCATTGAGAAAGTGCCTAATCTGAGCCTGGCCCAATTTTAGAGGGGGCTGTGTAGGTGTGTCTGTGTATGTGTTTTTGTGTGTGTGTGGGAGAGACAGATAGACAGACAGACAGAGATGTGATGCATGCTGGGGTGCTCTCACCCAGGAGAGCACCCTGAGAGCAGGGCAGAAAAAGTGCTGCCGGCTGTGCATTCCGAATGCTGAATTCCAGAGGGTGGTTTTAGTTTTCAGGTTTTCATTTAGCCATATAAAAAGAGCTGCTCTTCCCTTGGGGCAAGTTAGTGTTTTTCTATATCAGTAATAAGCAACACTAGTAAGGGCTAGTAACTGTAAGAGGCTTAAAGAATGGTTCATGGCAAACGAGTTTAAAACGTCTTCTGAAGTATGAAAGCTATATATAAAAAATGCTTATTGTTAGTAGTAGTCTTTTTAGAATACAGAATGTTGGAGTTTATGCAGAGCTATAAGAATATTTTGGTAATATTGTTGTTAGCCTTTTATTTATTCATAGATTCAACTTGTGGTTTTTGAAACACTCCTCTGTACAATTATTTGTGGAGGAAGATTCTTGTAGAGGATATAAGAAAGGATTTGTTTGCTATAGCAGATTTTTCCTCTTATAATGACCATTAAAAAAAAGAAGACAATGAATGGAACACAACTCTTTCAGTGCTCTTCAGGGGATTATGTTGATCCTAAAATAGTGTGTGTTTTGTAAAGAACCTTTATCTCATCCAGCCACCTTGTTTGCTAATATCATAGGTGTGGCCTCTTTCAAGTCCCATAATTAAATGGATGGCACTGAAGTTATTGTCAAGACATTGTATTTTATTTATGTGGCTGTTAATTTAAATGCTTTAATAAAACTCATTATTAGTTTTAAACAAAATACCACAAAAATATATTTGGTTACAGTGGTATTTATCCAATTAGTTTGCCCCCCCCCTTCTTTCTTGAACAATATTTAACTTCTATGTAGAATAATTGTCTCAGGGGCTAGTAAAATAATGGCTGCACCATCTTAAAAATGCTACAGGTGGCTTTGTAGAAACAGCAGGTTATTAGGCAGAATCACCCCTTTAACAAGAAAGAAGTGGCTGAATGTTAGCTGAATAGTCTGTGTGTCCAAGCCATGTTCAAAAGGGAGAACCATTTTCTCTGTAAGCTTAAGCCTTCTTCTCATTATTAACACAGGTTCTAGGTTACTGAGCATTTTCTTATCTACTCATTTAGAATGGATTCCTTTGGTTCGGAACGACTGTCAGTTTGGGAAAAATTATCCTATGATGAGTCCTGTCATTCCCAGCCCTCTTGCCCATGTCTTCCAGTACCTTCTCTGCTTATCCAGAGGATGTCGTAGTGTTGGCACCTGGTAGGGAAAAGAATGGAGCGGATGCCAGGAACGTCTCCTACTCCCCACTTGAATGTGTGCTCAGTGTAGGCACTCTTGGGATTGGTATGCCTGAGGACAAGAGGAAAAAATTGCTCCCACATGGTATAGATTTTAGAATTTACTCAGTCATTTCCTTTTCTTATTTCCTTCTGTCTTGTTTTCTCTACTAATATGATTGGTTGGCCACAGTCATAATTGAATTTCTGGTTATAATTAAATCTTTGAAAAATTGTGCAAAGAAGATGACAACAAAAAAGGAAGTAGAGAGATATAAAACACAAGTGAAGTTAGAATGTCTTTTTTTAGAAAAATTTTCATAATAGAAAATATAGGGTAAAAATTATCAGGAACAATTAAGAACAGGAAATTAGAGAGGGCAATGCTTTTATAGTATGATCACACGGAAGACAGCAGCATGGTCAGGAAACAGATCACCAATCTTAAATCTGATTATAAAATTTAAGGGAAGAACATTTAATTAAAAAAAGTAAATCAGCACAAAATTATGGTATTTGTTACATATTTAACTGTGAATGTCTATTACACACATCAATCACTTATTGAAGATCAAATTAATTAAATATTCATTGAATTTATATAAATAAAACAACAAGGCAAGTTTGTGGGTTATAAGAAATCTTGGAAAATTGCAGCAGACCCCAAATATAACAATTGGTTTTAAAATGGCTTTCCCTTTTGGAGAGAAAGTTCTCGACTAGAAGTCTTATGACATTATGGAAATATTCAGTTGCATGTATCAAAGAAAATCTCATGTGCTGTCATTGCATAGAGAACTTGGTGGTATTTGTGGACCATGCACCTTCCTCACAGCGGCATAGTGACTTCCTCTGGTTTCTGTGTCTGCAGACATTCCTGTGAGTTTTGAAATTTTATTTCTGCAGCCAAATAGAGGGAGAAATGGTTTTTGAAATAGCTGAAGTTGCCCCCAGGCATTCGATGACCTCCGACTTGTATTTGACAAGTGAACCAAGCACAGGCACAAGTGTTCTCCGAGTGAAGAACATTATTTTGAAAAGGAATTTATACTGCAGTGATGACGGAGCTCCAAACCTTTCAGTTTCTGGCTGAGGCCAACTATTCTGCTTAGAAGCCTCTATACATTTTAAAATTTGTACCTGAAGGCAAATAATAGTGAGCTTGAAAGCCAAAGATTATAGTTTGGAAAGGTACATCAATTCTGAAAATAGAGTAGTTTCACTGTGGTATTCCATCTGAAGAGTTGAATCAAGGATGTTAAAAAAAAAAAAACATATTCAGCTTTCCTGTTTCCTAAAGGAAGACATGTATTCTCTCGCTAACTGGCTTATATGAGCAGATGCATCAAGTACTAAAAATAGAGTGACTGATGGGGCCTGCCTCTCGTGCTCTAAGATCACTCTGAGTCCTGTTTAGTGAATGGTACAGAAGTGTGAGAAAGCAGCTTCACTTTCTTTCTAGAGGAAATCATAGTTGTTTTCAACAGAGCCTCTATTAGTGCAGTTCGGAAAATGCAAAGACATATTGATTATCTTTCATCACTTTAAAAGAAAAAAATGTGTTGTAAAGGCAATCAGTAAAAGTCATTATGTTTCACATAAACTCATGTACTGATTTATTCACATCTTCTGTTATTTTTAAAGATGAAGAGAAATTCTAAGAAGATAATAAACATTGACAATGATGAGCAAGTTTATTGTTTAAAATGCGGTTGAGGAAAAGTTTGGTTGTAATAGGGAATTACTGAAAGGGGAATAAGTGATACTACCAATGGCAGAATTGTGGTGTGGTGTGTAGGGTCCCGTTATTTAATATGCTCAATATAAAATTTATTACCTCATTAAGAACATTCTTCAGGATTTCAACATATGCATGTCTCCAACTTTGCAAGATTTTTAAATAAGTGTAGTGTAAAAAAAAAAAGTACATTAGTAGCTGTATAGTACTTAACTGTCAGAATGATTTGCTACAGGGACTAGATCCTATTGCAAGCTGTCAAATTTGTATATTGCTGTAATACCAAACCATAAAATCTTTTGAGTAAAATGGAAAATGTCAGATGGGCATGACTACAAATAATATACTTTCTGAAGGCTTTAGATGTCTATAGGAGAAAATGTGTAAATGCATGAAATGTTATCTTGTTACTATGGATTTTTCTTTATCTGTTAAAAGACAACTGTGAGGCAAAAGGAAATTGATTGAAGCCTTTAAATTTTTCAGTTTTGAACTCATTTTTTTCCTGAGGACTAATTTTAAAAACATTATTAAACAGATGGGTATAACTTCAGATAATTCATGATTAAAGAGTATTGTGAGAGAGTCATCTTATCTTTTGACTTACATTGCTGAATGTTTCATTTTATTCCCTGATCTTGTCTGTGTAAGTAGTGATTACTGATGGATCTTTTAATTGAGTGAGTGAGTTGGGGTCAGGGTTCCAGAGATGGAGTCACCCCTTTTCACTCCAACATCAACTGATTCAATACCTACAAATACTTGCCAAACTGAGGTAGCTGCTGGATGGCTTTAAACAACCCATAGCGTTTTGCTTGGTCAACAGTGATTAACAGAAGAGAGGTTATAGATTTTGAAAGGTACAGTCATTATTGTAAAGCAATGGATCCATTATTATTTATTTTTCCACTGTTTTAGTATAAATTATTCCTTCGGAAGGGGCTCTTAAAAATCAATTAAAAATTATAAAATGCTTCTTATGTAAAGTGACAATCTTTTCACGCTTGTCATTAATGTAAGTCAGTGTGGTCTATTTTAGGCATTTTCCCACAATTTAGGAATGTCATTTTCTAAGATGAGCTCATAAACACAGGTACCAGCCCAGTTTGCATTTATTGATTTAAATATCAACGGTTCTGTGCATTTATCTGTATTGCCATTTGGATCATGCAATTCTCAGCCTCTGTTACATTGAGACTGAGTGTGTAGGCTCTGGGCTGAGATTGTTTTGAGTTCCACGTCTGCCACCTAAGCAACCTTGGCCATACAGTTTAACCTCTCAGAATCTTGTCTGTAAACTGGGGTGGTTGTGAGAATGACATGAGGTAGTGAAGGACTTGGCATGTTGCTACACTCAAAAGTTAGACGCTGCTTATGGTAGCTGATGTAACCCCTTGCTGTCTAAATCTCCGTGAACTGCCTTTTGGCCAATCAGAATCAGAGCAGATAAATATTTATAAGGAGAAAGTAGGTTCCTGGTATGCTCTCATTTGTTTATTCATCTGTCCAGTAAATATCTCTTTAGGACTTGCTGTGGGGTTAGGTGATAAATGTACATCATTTCTGCTTTTATAGATATTACAGGATAATGGGAAGTTACTGAAAATTCAACAAGTGATTACAAAGCAGCATGAAAAGTTCTTTTGTAGTAAAAGTCCAGAATGCAGTGAAGGACCTTACTGAATTTGGGGCACAAGGGTTGGCAGTCAAGAGGTGTGGAGAAACTTGCTGGAAGAAGCAGCACCTCATAATGCCTTGTTTGAGCCCTGAAGGATGAGAAGACGTACACTGAAGAAAAGGTCAGGAGAAGGAGCAGGATATTTGGTCCCCTGGACATGGGAGGGAACTGTATACGGTCTAGGAAATGACATTTCAGCAGAGCCAGAGTGTGAGGTGTGAGGAGGGAAAGAAGAGTCTTGAGAAAGGGAAGCCTCAGATGATGTCGCACTGTGCTCTCCAGCTTAGTAGCCTCTGGACACTGGCAGCTACTGGACAATTAGAACATGGTGTGCATTACAGAACTGAACTTTAGATTGTATTTAAGAGTTAAAAAATGAAAGCAGCATAAGCACATGAAATACAACTGTAATTTTGGTAGGTCCACATTTTACATTTCAAACACCCTTGAAAATTTAGTGTCCAAATTGAGATGTGTGTAAATACACAGCAGACTTCAAAGACTTAGTATGAAAAAAAAGAACGTGAAATATCTCATTAATAATTATTTTTATATTGGTTATATGTTAAAATGATAATAGTTTGGATTTGTTAAGATCCATTTGTTAGTTTGTATTAGTAAAATTAATTTCATCGGCCTTTTTATTGCAGTCACATATACTTAACATGTGCCCCCTGGTAGCTCAGACAGTAAAGAGTTTACCTGTAATGCGGGAGACCCGGGTTTGATCCCTGGGTCAGGAAGATACCCTGAAGAAGGAAATGGCAACCCACTCCAGTATTCTTGTCTAGAAAATCCCATGGATGGAGGAGCCTGACAGGCTATGTACCATGGGGTCTCAAAGAGTCAGACACAACTGAGCAACCTCACTTTCACTTTTCAACATAACATGTAGAGCTTCCTTGTTGGCTCAGATGGTAAAGAATCTGCCTGCCATGCCAGAAACCCTAGTTTGATCCCTGGGTCAGGACGATCCCCTGGAGAAGGGAATGGCATCCCACTCAAGTATTCTTGCCTGGAGAATTCCATGGACAGAAAGCCTGGCAGGCTACAGTCCATGGGGTTGCAAAGAGTTGGACACAACTGAGTAACTAATAATTTCACTTTTTTCAACATAACACATATCATTTTAACTATTTTTAGGTGTATAGCTCTGTGGTATACATGGCATTAAGTATATTCACATTGTTGTACAACCACCATGCCCTGCTATCTCCAGAATATTTTTGTCTTCCCAAGCAGAAGCTCTGTACTCATTGAACAATAACCCCTCATTCTCTTCCTCACCTGTTTTTTTTAAATAAATTGTTCATTTATTTAGCGTGTATTATTTATCACCTACTGTAGTAAGCTGAATAATGTTCACCCAAAGATATTAGGTCTTAATCCCTGGAACATGTGAAATGTCACACCTTATTTGGAAAAGGGACTTTTACAAATGTGATTTAAGGATTTTGAGATGAAGTTATTTTGGGATTATCTGGGTGGGTCCAAAATGCCATCACACCTGTCCTTTAAGGAGAGGTAAAGGGAAATTACACATGAAAATAAGCCATGTGATAGAAGCAGAGTCTCACCTGTATTTTTGATGTGGCTCCTAAAACATTAAATATTGTATATCTGGCTCACATTTTATTCCTACTGGATTTTGTACATTTTCCTGAACACATTGAAGAACCTTTGATGCTGATTAAGAAGTGAAATAATAGACCATGTTTGTGTTTCAGATGGGTATTCTGCCTCTGGTGGGGAGAATATGTTCGATAGAACAGGACTGGGGCCAGAGAGGCCAGTTTCAGTGATCATGTGATAGATGATTTAAGTGTAAAGCTGAGATGGAGATGAATGAATTGATTGTAGGTGGGGTTGGCTTGGACTAGGTGTGGAGGAGGCTAGGGTTCTGGATAAGCAGCTGGGAGACTGGTCATGCTGTGCATGGGGCTTGTTCTTACCAGAAGGGCATGGGGTTGAGGAGGAAGTATGTTTGGACATATTTGATTTGAGGTCCGTGTATTCCAACTAGGTTGAACACAGGAGAAACATATGCTAGAATTCTACTTCTCGTGGGTATGTAAATATTCACCAGCTGCTCCTAGGTTGTCACATGAAGTTCAGTAACTGTTCAGTTCAGTCAGTTCAGTTCAGTCACTCAGTCGTGTCCAGCTCTTTGCAACCCCATGAATCGCAGCACGCCAGGCCTCCCTGTCCGTCACCAACTCCCGGAGTTCACTCAAACTCAGGTCCATCAAGTCAGTGATGCCATCCAGCCATCTCATCCTCTGTCGTCCCCTTCTCCTGCTGCCCCTAATCCCTCCCAGGATCAGAGTCTTTTCCAATGAGTCAGCTCTTCCTTGAGGTGGCCAAAGTACTGGAGTTTCAGCTTCAGCATCATTCCTTCCAAAGAACACCCAGGACTGATCTCTAGAATGGACTGGTTGGATCTCCTTGCAGTCCAAGGGACTCTCAAGAATCTTCTCCAACACCACAGTTCAAAAGCATCAATTCTTTGGTGCTCAGCCTTCTTCACAGTCCAACTCTCCCATCCATACATGACCACTGGAAAAACTATTGCCTTGACTAGACGGACCTTTGTTGACAAAGTAATGTGTCTGCTTTTGAATATGCTATCTAGGTTGCTCATAACTTTGCTTCCAAAGAGTAAGCATCTTTTAATTTCATGGCTGCAGTCACCATCTGCAGTGATTTTGGAGCCCCCCAAAATAAAATCTGACACTGTTTCCACTGTTTCCCCATCTATTTGCCATGAAGTGATGGGACCAGATGCCATGATCTTTGTTTTCTGAATGTTGAGCTTTAAGCCAACTTTTTCAGTCTTCTCTTTCACTTTCATCAAGAGGCTTTTTAGTTCCTCTTCACTTTCTGCCATAAGGGTGGTGTCATCTGCATATCTGAGGTTATTGATATTTCTCCTGGAAATCTTGATTCCAGCTTGTGCTTCTTCCAGCCCAGCGTTTCTCATGATGTACTCAGCATATAAGTTAAATAAGCAGAGTGACAGCCTTGACGTACTCCTTTTCCTGTTACTCATTAGTAATTCAGAAACAGTGTCAATAACCTAAGATAGGCAGATAACACCACCCTTATGGCAGAGAGTGAAGAGGAACTAAAGAGCCTTTCGATAAATGTGAAAGAGGAGATTGAAAAAGCGAGCTTAAAACTCAACATTCAAAAAAATAAGATCATGGCATCCATTGTGATCACTTCATGGCAAATAGATGGGAAAACAATGGAAAAAGGGACAGACTTTATTTTCTTGGGCTCCAAAATCACTGCAGATGTTGACTGCAGCCATGAAATTAAAAGACACTTGCTCCTTGGAAGAAAAGGTTTGACAAACCTAGACAGCATATTAAAAAGCAGAGACATTGCTTTGCCAACAAAGGTCCATCTAGTCAAAGGTATGGTTTTTCCAGTAGTTATGTATGGATGTGAGAGTTGGACCACAAAGAAAGCAGAGCACCGAAGAATTGATGTTTTTGAGCTGTGATGTTGGAGAAGACTCTTAGGAGCCCTTTGGACTGCAAGGAGATCAAGCCAGTCAATCCTAAAGGAAATGAGTCCTGAATATTCATTGGAAGGACTGATGTTGAAGCTGAAGCTCTAATACTTTGGCCACCTGATGCAAAGAACTGACTCATTGGAAAAGGCCCTGATGCTGGGGAAGATTGAAGGTGGGAGGAGAAAGGGGTGACAGAGGATGTGAGATGGGTGGATGGTATCACCGACTCAGTGGGCGTGAGTTTGAGCAGACTCTGGGAGTGGTGATGGACAGGGAAGCCTGGCATGCTGCAGTCCATCGAGTCGCAAAGAGTCGAACACGCCTGAGCAACTGAACTGAACAGGCAGAGCAGCTATGCTTTGTGTGGATGTGAATTCGATTCATGATAATATTGTATCTGCCTCTTTATACACTTAAGTCCCCTACATACAAACAAGTTCTGTTCTGAGCACACATTTGTAAATCCAGTATGTCTGTAAGTCTAACAAAGTTACCCTAGGTACCCAACTAAGACAATCAGCTCGATAGTACTTTACTATAATAGGTTTATGATACTCTTCACACAAATAATATGTACATAGCAAAACAAAAAATGAAAAGATTTTTAATCTTACAGTACCTTGAAAAGTACACTGGTACAGTACAGCAGCTGGCCTACAAGCATGCATGTTCACATCTCTGAAAGTTTGGAACTTGATGGTTCATATGTAGAGAACTTCCTGTACTCTTTCTGAAGTATAATAATCAGGTAAGACAGTGTCACCCTTGCGAGTTTCATTTATGCCTTCTCGCAGAGTGAGAGAAATGAAGAACATTGAAAATGGAAGAAAAACCTATAGAAATGAAAAAGTTTGATTTGCAAAAAAATGAGTATTCTCATGAAAGATAAATGTTTTCATGAAAGATAAATGTGTCCACAATCAGTAAAGACAGTGTGTGTATGGGGATTGCCAGGATGAGTGCCTACATGTGAAAGGGGATTTGCAGTAAGAATTGCAAGGGTTTGCACAGGCTCATGAGAAGGTATTCATTTCAGAATGGCTTTGAGTTTAATTTAAGTTTAATTTTAGTTTAATAGCATCTTTTCATTAATAGTCTTTTAGGATCAAATTTTAAATCATAGTTTGTTTTTTTCTGTTCAGAGTATAAAATACATTCTGCCTTTCTTTAAGAGCAAAATATTTTACTTTAAATAAATGGAAAAAACAGATAGCTTAATTATAGGAATCGTGCTTAAGTTTAATTAAAACTTGCAAGTTTTTTTTTTCTTACAGCCATCTGTTCATAATTGGTTTTTAAAAATTCATCAGTTTTAAACACTTAGTTCTTTGGACAAAGCAAAAAAATATTGTGAAATCTTTTCACTAAATGGCAGATATTTCTCAGTAAAAGAATCATGACATCCTGGCAAAGGTATAATTTTAGTAGACTAATGAGCTTTCTGACCAGAGCCGACTGAGCCTCGTCTGATTTTTACAATGATAAATTGACTGTGTCAAAATTCGCAATCTAGTCTGGTGAAATATTTTACTATGAAAGTTTAATTCTCATTTTTTATTTATGAAAGCAGTGGTAGTGTCTCAGTAGCTTATAATATGCTGACCGTTTGGTGTGATTTATTTCAATGAGTGTCACTTGTTGATATGTTTAATGATTGTTGACCCATATTTAATTCTAAAAACTCATAAGTGGTGAGAAATGTAATAAGTCAGCCACTGTAGTTAAAAGAAAAAAATCACTGTCCACAGATCTATTCAGTTGCCATTCTCCAGCTTCATTGATGTCATGGCTTTACATTTGACAGCTGTTGATTGAGGACACTGAATACTTAACAGCTTTCTTTACAGTGTGGGGATCTACTTAGATAATTTGTACCAGAAACATATACTTGAAGTGTAATAAAACCATCTTTCATTACTTAATCTGGGGATTCCACCCTACTGTCATTTTAAAGGTTTTGAGGAAATTTTGGAATAATGGGCATTTCTTTCATTTATCAGTCTTTTGATAAAAAACACTTATTGAGGTGATCATAGTGTCTGGTGCTTGGTGACAGGTGGCATGAGATGGACAGGGTCATCTGTCTCGTGAGGTTTGCATTCTGGAAGGATTTAGATATATTGATAGATCTTCTAAGGATGTCTTTTTTTTTTTTGGTAGTTTTAGAAGGCAGATGGAAAGGGCTAGGTTAACACATTCTTCTAAGGTATTTCTTTACAGAGAGGTGTAGTAAGTATTCCTGTCTCGTACGTCAGGATACTTATCTAGTGTACATAATTTCTAACAAATAGGTAAAAATATCAAGAGATTTTTTTTTAGGTATTATGATATTAGTTTGAGATCATTTTAGGAACAATAAGTATCTTAAACAAAAAATTTAAAACGGTGGTATATTGTTAACATAAAGCTTCAAATTATTCATAGCTTACAACAAAATGAAATACCTTATGAATTATGAAACAGTTGTAGTAGTGAAACATTCTTAACAATATGTATTGTTCAAAAGACCACAATGTCTTGTATTTTTTAAAAGGAGAACTGAAGTGTTAAGTTGTTGTTGTTACTTTGTTTATAGTAGATAGTAAAAGGCATAAACACTATTGCTTCAGAAATTTGTTTTAAAATTTCTCTAGGAAGAGGCCATCCAGAGAAAATTATCCTTTGCTATTTTCTTATGTCTATTAAAGCAATTTATGAGTATTTTTCAAATAATGTAACATTACAGAGCATTTTAGTTGGCAGGTCAGCTTAGAACTGAGGGGGTGGGGAGATCAGTGGCCCAAATGTTTTTAGAAACAACAATCAAATTTAAATACTTCTAATTCTCAGGTACCATTTCTCTAAGAATCCCTTTTTATATTTAGAAAATGAAGAAGCCGGTGACACAAAAATCAGTCCTTTTCCCTGCAGACCCCCGAAGCTAACATGTGCATTTTTAGGCTTCTCATTTTGACAGGGGCAATCACCATTTAATTTCAGAATTCCATTTATCTCAGTGATAGCCCTAGAACCATCGAGTCTCCCTTTCCTGTCTGTGACAGTATTACTGTCTCCGTGTTCTTTGCCACACAGTGATTTGGCGAGCCCTGCCCCGTAGCTGTGGCCCCTAACACCACCACAGTGTACATTCTGCATAGATAAGACATGACAGCCTTTTAACCTAAGCTTGCTGTGCACGCAGAGGGCGACAGCCCACCTGCACCAGGGAAAGCAAGCAAGCACTTGTGATGCGCTCATCATAATCACATTCCATTTCTCTCAGAGGCGTTCCAAGAAAATGACAGGCCAAGCTCAGAGTTCAGGTTATCAGCCTGAGACATGTGAAGCACAGGGCATCTCCACAACAGATAAGGCTAAACTGTACTACTGAACTTTGACTTGTTGATTTAATGTTAGAATTTTAATATATACATCCTATAAGGTTATTTTCATTATAAAAGCAATGTCTGTCAACCAAAAGAAATTTTTTCTTAACTGAAGTGTATAAAATACAAAATGAAATCATCTCTAGCTTTGTGCCAGTCCACAGCAGTAATCACATTTAACTTAAGGCAGTAATGATTCCTGACTCTTTTCTATGGAGGAAACAGCTTAGAAGGATATGGTGCTTCACCTTACTGTGTTATACTTGAGAGTGTTTCAGTAGCATACTATATACGTATGGAACATAAATCTGTTTAATAAAAATATCAACCCTCTCTTAAGGGTAGTCACTTTTTTCCTTTCTTTCCTCTGGTTCTTCTTATGAACCTACCAGCATTCATGATGCTTCACACTCTTGGCACCTGTCATTTACTCAGAAACTTTCCAGGCTGCATTTTTAAGGTTTTTATTTTTAATAGAACTTAACCACCTTGATTGCCTAAAGGTAGTCTTGAGTGGTCCCCAGTTGTGCCATTTGCTGCAGGTGTAAAAGCATCTGAATGTGATAATAAAGCATATGAATATTGGGCCTGACAGCATGGGTTCCTGTCTCAGCTCTGCCACATACCAGTTACTTGAGATCATGTCATCCTCCTTGGAAGCCTGTCCTTGATTCCATGACAGCTGTCCTTGGTTTTCCTTCTCTCTCTTTGGCCTTTAGGTCGCAGGTTTCTTTGCAGGTTCCTCTTCCTCTGTCCATCTCTTGAATGTTTATGTTCCCCTAGTTTCTGTCTGAAGTTTTTTTCTCATGCTTCTCGTTCTCAGTAACAGCTTGTAAAATTGGAATCACAGTAATAGCACTTTCTTTCATTGTTGTGAGTATCAAGATAAGGCATCTAGCATACTTTGCCCAGTGCCTGGCCATAGTAAGTGCTCAATAAATACTCCTTCTTACTGTTGTTATTGTAAGTGTATTACCTTAGTAATACCATTACAGTAATGGTGAAATGAGAATAAAATAATAATGTATATGTACTCAGTAAATTGATATATAAATGATATTATTTTTAAGTTTTATCACTTGGAACATTTTATCATACATAAAATATTACAGGTGATTGTCAGTGAAGTTCACAAATATTTAATTAAAAATAAACTTCTTTAATTTTAAATAATTACAAATTCACTGTAAGTTGTAAAGATAATATAGAGATTCTTATGTGTCCTTCATCCAGCTTCCCTTATCAGTTGCATGATGTATAAGTGTAAACAATATCAAAATGAGAAATTGACATTGGTATAATATATGCACTTAGTTCTATGTTGGAGAAGGAAATGGCAACCCACTCCAATGTTCTTGCCTAGAGAATCCTGTGGATAGAGGAGCCTGGTGGGCGGCTGTCCATGGGGTTGCACAGAGTCGGACACGACTGAAGCACCTTAGCAAGCAAGTTCTGTGTAACTTTATCACATTTATAGCTGTCATTTTATTAGAAGGAAGTGTAGTTCTGCAGAAGTGGTTAAAAGGGAGGTAAAACAAAAATAATAGCAGTGCATTGTGGTTTATAACATATGTGAAAGTATAAAGAGCTCTTGACCCTTGACATAAAACAACTCTATTAAGATTGTGTAAAAATTTATGGGAGGGAGGTTCAAGAAGGAAGGGATGTATGTATACCTATGACTGATTCATGTTGATGTTTGGCAGAAACCAACAAAATTCTGTAAAGCAGTTATCCTTCAATTAAAAAAAAATTTTTTTTAAAGATGTGAAACAAAAATTAGGCATAGATTTGGTCTTACTCTTCACCAGAGGACAAAATGCTTAATGACATTATCCATTAGGCAAAGCAAATAAAACCACAGTGTGATGCCACTACATATCTGTGGAGTAGTTAAGATCAATAAAGAATACCAATGCTAATGTATAGCAACTAGATCCCTCCTCCATTACTGGTGGCAATGCAAAATGGTAGAACCATGTTGGGAAACACTCTTGTAATTTCCTGTTAAATGAAACATACAATTTACCATACTATCCAGCAAGGCCACGCTGCTAGGAATTCATCTCAGAAGTGAAAATTTACATTCACACAAAAACCTGTAAGTAATAGTTATAGTGGCTTTTTCATAATCATCAAAAATCTGGAAACAACTCAGTGCTTTTCAACTGGTGGTTGAATTATCCATACAGTGTGATACTTCTCAGTAGCATCAATCATCTTGGGTGACTTTTGAATGCATTATGCAGGTGAAAGAAGCCTGGCTCAAAGGGCTCCATACTATA
The DNA here is from genome assembly GCA_006410935.1 of Redunca redunca. NCBI lineage: Eukaryota > Metazoa > Chordata > Mammalia > Artiodactyla > Bovidae > Redunca > Redunca redunca. The sequence continues at coordinate 828,024 of SJYQ01000639.1, forward strand.
TAACTCCATTCATATTGCAGTCTGGTGGAAAATAAACCTTTGAGGGTAGAAACCAGATTAGTGGCAGTGACAATGCCTGGTGGAGAGGTTGACTGCAGAGGGCACAAGGAAATGGTTTGTGTTTGTGGAACTGTTGTATGTCTTGATTGTGGCAGAAGCTGCATGACTGTGTTCTTTTGTTGAAATTTGTGGAAATGTACACATTAAAGGGTGACTTTTATTACATATCCTCTGTGTAAGAAATTTTCCAGGCAATACCGGAATGGGTTGCCATATTCTAAGTATAAAACCATATTTTATTTTTTTTTTATTTTTTTTAAAAAATTTTTATTTTAACTTTAGTTTACTTTACAATACTGTATTGGTTTTGCCAAACATTGACTTGAATTCACCACGAGTGTAAATGTTACTGGATTGATTAATGATAAATCCATGGTATTTATCATTACCATGGATTTATCATTACCACAGGGTGAGGGGAAGTGTGGCAAAGAAAACTAGAGGAGAGGAAATGAAAGAATGTGGGCGATGTAGGAAGGAGTATGTTTGGGGAAGTGAGAACAGGAATCCAGGACAACCCATATCTCAGGCAACAGAAAGTGTCCATGCCTTCCCCTCTGAAGGCTTTTTGCGTAAGTCTCCTTCGATTCAGAAAGTACTGATCTCAGAAAGCTATTTCCATGGCTGAATTCCATTACTCCCAGAATCACTCCCGTAAAGGTGTTAATTTCAGTTTCTGCTGCTTCATCATAATCATTACCTGACTGAGGGTTAAGTGATACTTGTTATAATACATTTGCACAGTGGCTGGCATGGAATTCATTTCCATAGTTAACTCATGAAGTGATGATGTCAAGTTGTATTTCATAGATGAGAAATCAGAGGTTGGAGGTGGCTATTGTTTCAGTTGCTAAGTCGTATCCGACTCTTTGTGACTGCATGGACTGCAGCCCACCAGGCCCCTTTGTCTGTGGGGTTTTCCAGGCAAGAATACTGGAGTGGGTTGCCGTTTCCTTCTCCAGGGGACCTTCCTGACACAGGGATCAAACCCGTATCTCCTCATTGGCAGGCAGATTCTTCACCACTGGGCCATGCTATCCTGGCCTCCAGACCCAATTCCCATGTTCTTTCCTACTGACTTATATTCACCTTGGTGTCAGGTAGCTTTCTGATCTTCTGAAAGGCTGAAAACAAACACTTCTGTGCAGAAATTAATTGTTTCCAGGGTTTTCCATTAAAACCATCTTCTTAGTTCAGGTATATTATCTGATTTTTGTTTTGTTTTATTTTCCATTTCAGAGAACTTCAGATGTGTGCGGTGCTATAAAGTGATGTCTGGATTATTTTAAGTTCTTGAGAGAAATAGGTTGCAAGGGAACGGGGGAAGTATTCTTAAATTAAGTTTAAAAATATCCTCGCACACTGTCATTAGCCTTACAGGGCCCGTCAACCTCCAGTTCACTCTTTCCTGGTGTCAGACGTGTTGGAAAGCTTTGACAAACAGTTGGTGTGCCAGAGACATCTAAAAGCCTCCAAGAGGTGCGCAGAGACACGTAAATCTATCATCTAAATAAACTCCACTAGTGGCAGGTGTCTCAGAAATCTAACTCACAGTGATGTGGGCACATGGGTTTTGTTAACCAGAAACAGCATTTTAACACTGACAGCTTCTAAAGAAGACAGCTCCAGACAGGAATTCACTGTCTGTAGAACTGCAAACTAATCTTGCCTTCAAATGAAAAGATTGTAGTGTGGCTTACTGTATATAGCAGAGAAAGCTGTCATTGTTGGGTTTATTTCCTAACATCTGAATCTTTAATGCATACGCAATTTTTCTATCAGTCATTCTTGAAACTTGACCAGAATGAAAATTTTGGTTTTGAAAATTTTTGTACAATTAAAGTTTGACCACTTTATTTTTATGCTTGTGAGCAAGTCTTGGAAAAGTCCACATTGTTGTTATTGTTGTTTTAGGTTTATTGGTTTTTTAAAATGTTTTCATAAATTTCTCTTTTATCTCTATTTTCTTTTTTTCATGGAAAGGCATTTTATTTTAAATATAGCAGTGTGTACATGTCAATCCCAAACTCCCAGTGAATTCCTTCTCCCTTACCTTACCCCCCGGTAACCGTAAGTTTGTTCTTTTTTTTTTTTTGGAGTAGATTTTATTTTATTTTATTTTATTTTTTTTTCAAGAAGTTTGTTCTTAAGTCTGTGAATCAGTTTCTATTCTGTAAATAAGTTCATTTGAATTATTTTTTAAAAAGATTCCACATAAAAATAATTATTTCCTTTTTATTATAAAACAGTTTTGGTTCTTTTGAAGTATGCCAGGTATGCAACATGAACATTTTCAGTTCAGTTCAGTCGCTCAGTCTTCATGTCGATGACAGACAGGCAGGCAGGCTCACTTGCTAATGCCTTAGATAGCAGTCACAGGAGGCTCAGAAAAACTAACTGCGATGATCTGGGCTTTTAAAGTTATTCTCAAATAAGGAATATGAACATCTTACCTGTCCACTATTTGTAATATTCCTTATTTGAGAATAACTTTAAAAGCCCAGATCATCGCAGTTAGTTTTTCTGAGCCTCCTGTGACTGCTATCTAAGGCATTAGAAAGTGAGCCTGCCTGCCTGTCTGTCATCGACACGTAGATGCAGCTTGTTGCCTCTGTATGTCAGAACACATGTACATGAAAGGTACGTGCTCTGTGGCTTCTTAGGAATTTGGGAGTTGACAGAGGTCTTAGGACGCCTAACAGAATCATATACCATATATGAATGGTGAATGGGTGATTTGCACCCTTGAGAATGATGTTCTCCTTCCATTTTTAAATATGAAGTGGTGAAAAGAATTCCCTCTTTCTTGAGCAAAGAAAGGATATGAAACAATTTTTTTCTTCAAGTAGACCCTGGAGGAAGGCACCCCATCTGTGATGGGTGAGCGTGATATAAAAAAGGAGCAGATGGTCAGCCAAACAATTCTGCCTCCAGGTGCCTTGTCAGTGTCCTGCGAGCAGATCCCAGGGCTTCATTCCTTTGTGCATATAGTGACTTAGTTATCATTCTTTCCGTGTATGCTGGGTTTTTTTAATACTTTAAAAAAAGATTCAACTGACCTGTTAAGTTGGTTTGATCTTGCTTATCAGGAAGCTAGATGGTAGAGAAACAAGAGAGAGAACCGTTCTCTTAGATATTTTATTTATTCTTTTTGAAAGATTTTTATTTGGGGGATAAATTAAGTCTTGGGTGCAATGATTTGTCTTGTTAGTGTTAAAAAAGTCAGCTCTCACCTGTCCCCACTCATGGAAAGGTACAGTAGCAACGCAGCCTGCGGGAGGGAACAGATGTTCACTGTGTGTATGCCCTGCACTGGGTGCTGTGCCCCTGCTTAATATGCATCACCCTTGTGGTCCTCAGCAGTTCTGTATGCATTCAGGATCTCAGTCCCCTCTTTGCTAAGCCCTTGAGGGCACCCTACTCTAATGAAACAACAGTAAAGACAGCAACAATGAAAGCCCAAAGTTCTTGCTTTCATAACACTTTATGCTCAGCACTATTGCAGCCAAATTTTTACTGGAAATTCAGATGGTTTTAAAGAAATCAAGATATATGACTATTCATTTAAGATATAAGGGAAATTGTTGAACTGGGACTTAATTGATCTGTATCACTCTAAAGCTCTTATATTTGTGCTAAAATTCAGTAATGTATGGCATGTTAGACTTTTGAAACTTACATTGAATCTTTTAGGGTAGGCTAGAAATCTAGGCAGAGAACTACACCAACAATAATAATGAAGTCTCCCTGTGAAAACGGCAGTTCAGTAGGAATTGGAAAGTTGAATAGGCCCCCGCCTCCCCCATCACGCAAAATCTTGTTTAAGATGCTGTGCTCATCCTAGATAGGAATAGTCAGTGTCATCTCTAGGAGGGGGACACAGTAGTCTGAGTTCCTGCTGGTGTCAATCCATGGATTTTTCCTAAAATGTCACCTGTCATTTTCCCCTGGAACTTTAGGACTTTGCAGTTTTTTTAAGTTTTGTTTGTTTCCCTAATGTGTGGATAAAGCTAAATCTTTTGACCAGTGTACTTTCCCTATCCTGAAATTTCTCTCCTTTTGCAGTTGAGTCTACTACAGTTTCACAAATAGCAACTCAAATCAAAATCTTCCCAAGGTGCATCAAGTAAATGGTTTTGGTATATCCCGGGTTCACCTCCCGAAGCATGGAGGCATCTTAAAAGGACTCTCAAAAGTTGAGCTGTTAATCCTGCAGCATAGCACAGGCCAGAGGCTTGTTTCCTGGGGAATCAGCTTTGTATCTCCCAGCCTGACTCCTGCCTTCCTGCAGCACATCAAAGCAGCTGAACACATTTTGAGTTTTGGGGCAACTATCACTCATTCATCAAAGTTCCATCTGAGTGATACATGTTTTTGAAAACAGATGTGGAAACGGAGCTGACAGATGTTGAGAATGGCCCTAGTGTTGAAGCCCATGTTGTTGCACATGCTGTAGGAAGGCAGGTCGTTAGCATTCAGAGTGGCGCACCTACAATCTGTGAATTCATCAAGTTGTTTGCATAGCTCTTGGATTAGTCTTTGTGGTTTGATTTGCTTTGCTTTGGAGGTAATTAAAAGCTGTCCTCGCCCCCACCCCCTGCACATGTGCTAAAATATAATAAACATGAAATACATAGCTTACTGTGTATTTTAGTGGTTGGCAAGATATACTTATGTTCTTGTGTTGAATGTGCTTTTTCATTTTGGCTGCTCTGTGCCAGGCGTTGCTGGGTGACACTCCAATAAGGCTTTGAAGTTGGTATCATTTTTCCCATTTTATATTTAGTAAAACTGAGGCTAAGAGGAGTTTGATCATTTGAACTTGTCCAGCTGCTAAACAGTAGAACTCCTTAATAGGAGGAGTTCTCCTATTTAAAGTCCCAAGTCCTCCTCCTTAATAGGATAGCACCCACTATGCCGCCTGTACCGCCTCTGGAGTGTGATGGGGAGCAAAGTACAAAATGGAGAAACTAATGCTGTGTGACTCAGAGAAACACCTTTAACCTGCATCACGATTCCTGCGTCTCTCAGTAGTGTCTGGGACCCCAACTGTGTGAGAAGTCAGATCATCAAGGCAACACTGTGCGTGGTCCACATTTTCAGCCAGACCAGTCACTCTAGGGAGAGAGCATCTGTACGCAGTGTTCATTTCTGTGTCTTGGTCACATTTCATCCTGAGCCAGGGCAGCATGTGGCCATGTTCTTACCTTGGGTTTCTCAGGTTCTAGGCAAATACTTGGATTCAGAGATGTGTGAGTATTTTCAATATACTTAAAGGGAAAAAAATAAAGTTCTTCAACATGCATATTTAATCCATGTTACTAATAATTTTTCCTAAACCATGCTTTGATGAGGAAAAAATTTCAGAGAAATTGTACATACAGAATGTTCCCAATTACTATTTTTTTAATGAACAGGGAAATGACTTGAATGCTATATTGTGGTTGCTGGTGGATAGCAGGATATTGGGTGATTAAAGAAAGTAATTTTTTACATACATTTGTGTAATTTGAAGCTTTCTAAATACAAGAAGCTTCGTATTACTTGTAAAAATCAAAGGAAATAAAGTAAAATATAAAATTAGGTAAGACATTATTTGAACACCTTGGTCTTCTTTATGACTTTTTGTGTAGTGGCCCTTGGAGGAGGGATATGGGACCAGCTTAAAGCAGAGAGTATCCAGGGGTTTTCCTCCCTTTGCCTTCAACAGAAACACCCTGAGACATCTTTTCTTTTTTCTTTATAGTTTCAATTCTGGACACTTTTTGTCTTATTAATGTTCAGAATTCCATATTTATCTTCTTAATGGTTTAACATGAAGGTTCCCTTGTGATGTCCTTAGTAGTAATTTTCAGGGAATCCTTGTTTTACTTGCTAAGACCAAGATCTGCATTTTATTTTCATTTGTCATTTGAAAAGTATATAACTTAAGTCTAGTATAATTGCCTTCACCTTTGTCTGAAGTTTCCATACCCAAAACATAAATTTAAAATATCCTGAAATTTTTTTCATTGCTTCCTGTTTTCTTAATATCCTGAAATCAATGTCTTCTTTAAAAAAAGAATTTATTTGGCTGTGCTGGGTCTTAGTTGTGGTGTGTGGGCTCCCTAGCTGAGGTGCATGGGCTCAATACTTGTGCCTGGGCCTAATTGCTCTGTGGCCTGTGGGATCCTAGTTCCTTGACCAGGGATCGAACCCAGGTCCTTTGCATTGGAAGGTGGATTCTTAACCCCTGGGCCACCAAAGGAGTCCCAGAAATCAATATATTCTTGTCTGTCAAATGTAATTTCCATGTGGGTTCAGTGATTCACTGGGAAAACTCACTGGACTCAGCTTGTAATTGTTCTCACAGCTGTGATTACAATAGAAAGACACCAAGCAGACTCAGCAAAAGAAAAAGGCACAGGAGGTGGAGACTGGAGAAAATCAGCAGCAAGCTTCCAGAGTTCTTGTCCAGTGGAGTCACACAGGACTCCTTAATTCCCCTGAAACAAGTTGTGACAACACATGTAAATATTGCCAACCAGAGAGGCTGCTTAGAGAACCGGTGCCCAGAATTTTTACTCAGAACCGATCACATTGGAACCCTCTGCTTAGCATGTACCAAAATTCCGGGCTCCCAAAGGGAAACAAGCATTTGGGTTGTTACTGTGCAGGTTAGGCTTTGTGAGCCTTTCTTTTCAGGAAACAGTGGGAACTCTTTCGAAATTCAAGTTTTCAGACTCCTGCCAGGGGCCACCCATGTCAAAACTTTCAAAGGATAGCAGTGTCAGGCCTGCTCTGTTAATTCTTTCTACACAACATGGAATAGAAACCTAGAAATACCCATTTACACCAAAGGAGAAAATAAATTTGCTGAGTAAAGAGTATGTGCGTTAACTTCTTTAAGAGTGACTTCTTGGACATCGCTGTAGCTCAGTTTTCACCTCTGTAAAATGCAGTAGTACTCTGCACTTTAAAATCCTGTGTTCTTGTATGTTTTCTGATGCTTTTTACATCTGCCGTTCTCAGACTGGGGTCCATGTACCCTAGGGTCATGTGAAGACTGTCTCAGAGGAGCGATGCATGGATAGTTCTGAGAGGATCGGTGTTCAGATCCTCAGCTTTTTATGCGCTCTTTCCTCATCTTGGTGTCGAGGAGAGAGAAGCTTGGGAGGAGCTGCTGGCTCTCTTCCCTCCCACCCCCGCCCCCTTTGCTTTACAGAATAAATGCATTGCTCTCAGATGGGTAAACAGCGGGACAGATTCTGAGGTCGTGTTCAGAGGGCAAAGCAGAGGTAGATTAGGTGATAAATACTGAAGAGAACAACACATCATTTTGCTTGGGCCATAAATGTATTGCGAAGGTTGCGACCTTAGTTACTAGCTACTCACTGAAGTCCATAGTCTTCACTTCCTTGGGCCCCGTCTAGTCCACGCCACCGCGCTGCCCGTGCAGGGAGGAGCTCAGCCAAAGGTATGGGGAGCAAGTGATGAGTGAGTCCCATGTTTGACTTCTGAATACTCCTGTCTGTCCTCTTCCTCACTTTTTTTCTGGAAAGGAGTTGACCCAGAGAGAGACCCCAGAACCCAAATGTTGAGATGACAAGCACTTTTGTCCCTGAATGACTGTGAAGATTGTTACCTCATTGAACTGTTTTCCAGCCCTGTACTGTTAACGTGAGCCAGAAAATGAATTTGTTACGTTTGAGTCATTGTGTAGTTGGACCTATATTTTACCCTGATGCATTCATGATTTACCTCTTAGAATTCAGAAATGAGGTGCTTGGTATGGGGATGCATATTAATGTATTTATTTTAAAAAGTGAATTCAGTCTTTTTCTGGTAGAAATTGAATCAGTTTGGTTATGAGGATGAGAACCCCCTTTGTCTATTGATTGTATATATGGCTGACATTTCACATAAATTCAGNCAGCCTGAGCACGTGTCCTCCGGGTGGGTAAGCTGGAAAGGATCAGAGGCCTTCATCAGGAGTCGCAGGCAGCGTTACTGAAAGCATCTCCAAGAGTGCATCTCTGGCAACCATCCACTCTGAAGATGTTGGCAGTCATAAATGCCAGAGTCACACCTGGCATTTTTGATGAAAAACACTGAACACCCCATGGGTCCAGAGCCTGCAGGTCTGCTGGGGAAATCTGGGAAGTAGAATAACTGCTCTGCATAGAGCAGGATGCAGATTCCTTCTTGATGGAAGGAATCCTTTGGGTTTCCAGTGTCTGCAAAACAAGCATCTGAAGCCCTGGAGATGAGTTCAGAGGGGCAAACAGTAGAAGGTAGGCCAGGTGCTAGTGAGAAATCACATGTGTTCCCTCAGAAACTCAAGGGACAGGCTGAACATCCTACATTCCTCATACTTCTTGAGAAATTGCATGTGAGAAAGAACCTAGAGAGCCAATTGCTGGCTAAAAGGATTTGCCGGGGGAAGGTATTTGGGTGGATGATGTTTAGACACCAGCTGCCTTCCATTTGGTCTGGGCTGTTTCCCGTTGTCAAAGCAATATTCCTGAGACCTCCTCCTGGAGATTCTGTGACTCCTCCAGGGCAGAGGTGGTGACCTCTTCTGCTTTGTATCACCATGGCCTCATGTGAGGCCAGATTCCATATCCAGGAAGGGTTTAAGTGATCAATGAATGTTCAGGTTATGAGGTTTCCCTCCAGCCTCACCCACTAGAATGGAACAAAGGGAGGGACTCAGACCAACATCCCATTAGGGCTAGTGTGTGCTCACCTGAGTTTCATTTTAGCCTCCCTGGCAGGTGAGATTCAGGAGGAGGGCCCAGTCAGGCATTGTCACCGATACTTTGATCCAGATAAAACACTAGCCTGCGTGTCAGTCACCAAGTCATGTCCAATTCTTTGTGATCCCATGGACTGTAGCCCACCAGGCTCCTCTGTCCATATGATTTCCCAGGCAGGAGTGCTGGAGTGGGTTGTCATTTCATTCTGCAGAGGATCTCCCTAACCCAGGGATTGAATCCATGTCTCCTGCATTGCAGGTGGATTCTTGACCACCGAGCCACCAGGGAAGCCCTGTGACACCTGAGGCATCTCACTTAGAGCAGCTCACTGGATCTTCCAGAGCCTCTCTGCAGGTGATGATGGAAAGGATAGTACTTCTTGTGTAGCCATTTGTGGAGACAGAGCTCTGACTGCTTCCTGCCTGCGGGCCCCAGGGAGCCTCCTAAAGATGCGGGCAGTGCTTGCCCTGTGAGCGTCTCCTCGCTTCTGCAGCCTGCTTTGACTGCTGACTTGACGCTTCATCTCCAGACTACTGGGTTAGCATGCTTGGCTCGAGCTCGCACTGCTTTAGAGCTGCTTCCTCAAGAGCAGGAAGATCCATAGGGAATAAAAATGAAACGGGCTATTTTGCCAAGGATTTGCAGTAGCAAACCAGAGAACTGACAATAGGATCTTATGTCTGTTGCTCAGCAGAGTGAATGAATGATCAAGTGATGCGCAATAAAAGGGAAGTGTCAGTTAGGAGAAATGGTAAAAATAGAGCACCACACGTTAAGGGCTCCTTTGTTATTTAACATTTATATTCCTAGCCATTGTTAGGATTCAGTCTCAGGCAGGGATGAGACCTGAAGTTCCCTATTGTTTATTTTCCTGAAGGAGTGTGCACAGTATTTAATAATTTATCAGATAAGTAGAGTTCTCTCAATTCAACAGCCAGCATATCCTCAACAGTTCAGGAACATTCCCCCACCACCCCCCAACCCCCATTCTCAGTTGGTGTTTTTGTGCATGTATTTATGTATGTATGTGTTTTATAAAACACATACACATGTAAAATAAATGTAGTATCTGTGGATGTATTCATTTGTGTATGTCAGGGGAGAGAGGAGTTGATGTTAACTCTGGCTTTGTCGTAACTTGAGCGCAAAATCATCAGAAAGCCTAGATGAGCATTTCTTGGCCAAAGGCAGAACATCGGAGGGATCTTGTCCTAGTTCTGCTGTTGGCTACGAAACCTTCGGCAAGGAGTTTAGGCTCCACGTGTCTAATATTATTTGCTACCTGTAAAATGAAATAATCATATCTAACATCCAGAGACATAACAAATCATGAATCACTGCATGTAAAGTGCCTGAGGCAAATGGAAGTTAAGTTCTTTTTGAGACAGGATGGTAACGTTTAAACGGTAATGTTGGGGGACAGTCTGTATTCCTTCCACATATCCCTTCTCTCAGAGGAAAGATAAGAGAGGTCTGTCCACTGTATCTCTATGAGAGTTGGGGTTCAGATCCTCAAGAGGGTTTTTGTTTGGGAGAAGACTGAATAAGTAAAAGCATTTTAAGAAGAGAAGACTAAAAAGCTACAGAGAATTGTAGGAAGGATTCAACTGATAGCACATGGCTTGCCACAGCAAAGAGCTACTCAGATGATCACCTTCAGATACCTGTAAACAAGTGTCTCGAGGTGGCAAGGCTCTGAGGGCTGAGGTGTTTGCTGCCATGGAACACTTTGGTGAAGATGAGGATCTGAATGAAGGTAGACGGTTGCTTCTAATGTGCTGGAGAACTTGGGGGAAGAAGAAAATGAGCTTGGGGCTTTGAATTTACTGTGAGTGGTAATGACCCAGGCTGCTGCTGGCTGAAGCTCTCGGAGCCTCTCTGTGGTACCACCATTCCTCTGTTCCCATCTGTGAGACCAGTGTGGTTCAGGCAGGGGCACCCCTCCAGCCTGGGGCCCAGATTAAAGGCCTGCAGCAGAGTCACAGCCAGCATGCAGCACGCACAAGGAACAAACATTTCATGAAGCTTTGGAGATTGTTGCCGATGGAGCATGAAAGATGATTAATACAGAGTCTGTTACCATATGCTTTGGGAAAATGCTCTCACAGTGTCCTGTATCAGGGCCCACTGTGCTCATAGTTTGTTCTTTAAAAATTGTTTCAAATGTTAAGTTATACGGGTCTCTATGACCCTTCATAAAGCAACCACCATAAGTTATCCCGAGGGCCACAACCCTTATGAGCTGTATGATTCTGGTGAGGTTTCTGAACTGCCCTGTGCCTCAGTTTCTACATCTGTAAAATAGGAATATTACTATTGCCCATCTCATGATGTTTAGAGGAATAAATTAAGTAAATAATGAATAGAATATATATTACCCTCAGAGCAGTTTCTCATATGTAGTAAATACCTATTAAATTTATTTTCAAATATTTAATGAGTGTTTACCATCTTCCAGGTCCTAAGCAGTTACTTATAAGGGCTTATACATAAGGATGTATAAAGATGAACCAGAACATATTGGTCTCAATATTCTTGTAGCTCTTAGATCTAAGAAGAGAGATATGTTAAAAAATGACTACTTAGAAGAAGTGTAGTCCCTTGAGAATGTCCATATGGAGACTAACCTAACTTGGAGAATAAAAAATGGATGATCCCAAAGGGATGGCATTTAAGAACTGAAGGTGATTAGGTGTAGCCAAGATGAAGCCAGGGATAGTGAGAGGGGGTTATGCAGATTAAGGGAGTGGTATATTCAAGGTCCCTGAAGCTGGAAGGAAGAGGGTCAGAGAAGAGAGAGAAGCCAGTGAGGCAGGAGCTGTGGAGGGTAGAGCTCTGAGCTGTGTGGTGAAGAGAGCCCTGTCTTTGGGGACTTCTTGGCCCTGGGTGTGTGACCTTGGCCAGGCTCATATGCTTCAGGCCTCAGTTTCTTCATTTTTAAGATAAAGGATCCTTTCAGTTCTAAAATTCCCATTCCAGGATTTTTCTTACCTTTTCCTTTCCTGGTGCCAAAAGAGCCAATGAGGCTGTGCTGAAAGTTGTTTCTAATAAAGTCTAGTTGTTTAGAGAGAACTAAGGGGGACAACCAAAAAGGGACGGGGGGGTAGGCTCTTTCCCGTCCGATGCTTAACCCGACTTTTACACTGTAAAATGTGGTCTCCTGGTGGCTGACCCTCCAGCAGCTCCGGGTCCTCGGATGACATTTAGTTTTGTCTGAAGATGGCATCATAGTGAAAGCTCCTGCTAGAGGCAGACAGGCAGAACTTAGGGTTATGGTCCCACTTCCTCCTCTGCTCATAGGAGTGTGGGCTTAAACACTTTTTTTCTGTTGTGTTTTTCCTCTCAGACTGCATGGTGAGATAATTTTAGCATTTATAGAAAATGTACTCCCCACCGGGCTTATACATTAACCCCTCCTGAAGTGAATAGAGCATGCAGTGGAGGAACTTGTTTTTTTTTTCTCTCTTACTTTTAATACTTTTCATTTAGAAACATTATTCACATCTAGTACATTTGAACCCAAGAACAAGCAGAAACGTTTTAAAAACTGGTAGATATTTTTTTCCTGTATTTCAAAACTCCACTGGCCCTAATTGTGAATTTCTGAGTTAGGTCGCACAGGATTTTTGGTTGTGTGTCCTCTAACATACGTTGATTGCTGCAACCCTGGCATCAGAGTAGTTATCACTCTGTTGAGTAAATATGCCTCTGTCACAGATGGGAACAATTTCATCCACAATCTGTGCTATGTTTCTCAGTGGAAGTGTGGCTGGAGGAGACGGGGAAGTTGGGAGAACGTACTTTGGAATAGGCTGCTATGAGAGAGACACTCATCCTACTTCTCATCTCTGGTCCCTTCCTGAGCCAGCCTCCATGTGGCCCTGGGGAAGTAAAAGCTGCTATGGGCCCTGCCCTCTCAGCCCTCGCTCCTGACCAAGCTGGGTGCTCTTCACCCTGGATAACTCTATAGCTGTTACCAGAAGACCCCTGGTATCATGAACTGCAAGATCACCTGGCAGGTGCCCACATCCCCATGTATCCTTTTTAAGAACATGTACAGGGATAATTCACACTTTAATTTGAAGTTGATCTGCTCCAGAATAGACCTGTAGACCCTGCCACCTACACATCTGCAGAGTCTCTTGTCCTTCTTACAGCCCATCTCTTCCTCGGCTCCCATCCGTCTCTGATCAAACTACGGCACTTCGCTTGTGTTGAGAGACCTCTGGCGTGCTAAACAGAGGAATGATGTAGAACACTGGTCTTAGTAAATCTGATAAAGGGAATGAACGTAATGACTGGGTAACAAGTACTTATTTGCAACTCAGGTAGCTAGCTCCCTTTCTCTGCTTTTGACAAAATTGAAGGACTCCCCAGAGGAAGTCAGCTGATAGTGATGAATGCTATCTAAGAAAGAGTTCATAAGAACTGAGAAACACTGCTGTGCAAAACTCCTCCAGTCCTATCCACTTATTACGGTGAAATTTTTTAAAGAAAAATATAATTAAAAATGACACTGGCAGTGTATCACTAGCAATGTGTGATATTATCTGTATTTATACAAGCTAACTTAAAAAGACTTCATTTATAGACCTGGTTAGGAACTACATATCCAATAAAATTTTATTTTTTTACTTTAGTAATTATAATTACCACATTGTAGTATATGTAGCTCTAATTAGCTATAAACTGAAAATAAATGTAATTATTCAATCAGATTTTTTAAACTTAAAGCCTGTCATAGGAAATTTTTAAAAATGAAACTTTAATTAATATGTATTTTTTTCCTGCAGAATTATGGTGGAGTGGTCAATAAAAGGGTTTTGAACTTAAATGTATCTTGTCTTCAGATAAAATTCTGTGGGGAAAGTGGAATAGAGGTAATATAAATTTAAAGAGAATAAGTAATGCTATAAAATCTGTTCAGAAAGAGCCTGTTCTTTTATTTTTTAAAATGGTTGATGGAGGCATCAAATCACCATAGTATTTAGAGGTGTGCATTTTATTTCTAAATGTCAGTGTTTAATTCACAGAATTGTAACTTTCACAACTTAAAGTTACAATGAGAAATTTTTGTGTCTACTTAAAATTATGAAGGAGAGCACATAGATTTTCAAGAATTATTTGCTTCTAGTTCCAGAAGGATTGGGAATATTACAGTGATTTCCTTCTCTGGCTTGGGAGTGTGTATGAAAAATACAGATTTCTGGGCTCTTTTTCAGACCTATGAATTGGAAGATCTAGTTGTAGGGAGGATGGGCCCTTATTTTTAACACAATCCCCTGATTCCCAGTGATGCTGGTACAGCCAATCCCAGGACCAGTGTTTGGCGCCTGTATCCACTTGCTTTTACTTCCAGGCCTGAAGCCCCTGGCCTATCCTTCTTGGAGAGACTCCTGAAGCTGTGGAAGTGGAGCAGTGGCAGAGACTCAGGTGGGAGGGAACCTTGAAGCTAGAAGTTCCTGGGTTCAGCCATGGAATGGGGACCTAGAACCAAGGCCGTTCTGTTTGTTCACGTTCAGGGATGGTTCACATTGTCTTCTTAAATCACCTTTGCCTAGCTCATCCTAAGGTGTGCCATTTTTGAGCCCTCTTTAAGAGCTTTCAGGGCTTTACTGCAGTTTTCTAGATTCATTAAGCAGAATTAATATTGACCCCACATCTACCTGGGCTTGGTGAAAAACTATTTGACTTAACAAAATCTGACTCCATCAAAAACTCAAAAGCAGTCAGTGATTTTTAGCCATTCTTCTGGATCTTTTGATTGTTGAAAACAAAAGCCCCTCAGAATATGAGATGTGGCTCTTATTAGGCAGTATGGGAAGGGTTTGACTTCATGGACTGAATTTGCTACACATTGCTAGGGTTGCATTGTCTTTCTCTAGCCTTTCTTCTATGTGAGAAATTTGTTGCCACTTCCTGTGTCTCAGCAAGATAAATGAACTAATTTAAAATATTTTCCATGCCTCATCTGTCCACTCCACAAGTTGTCAATGAGTTTGGATTGGAAGTTTGCGTGCCAGCAGTTCTCAGCTGGGAGGACTGTTGTTGTGAAAAAAGAATGTCGTTTCCATAGCAGTTTGGAACGCCTTTGCAAGTATGCTTTCACATTCTTGCAGGAAGGATAAGAAGGTACATACATGTGGGCTTCCTAAAGCTCGTCTGCTTGACTTAAAGGAAGTCGTTATTATTATTATTTTAATAGAAGTGGCAGAAATTTTTCAAGAATTAATGAAGGGAAAACAATTTGACGAGTTACAAACCAAAACAAAAAGGAAAAAGAAAAATATTGGAGGTGTTAAAATTTCAGATTATAAAAATTAAAGTGGGAGAAAGTTACTATTTTTCTTCAAAATAATGTTTCTAATTTAACATACTTTATTTTGTGGGTTGAATAACTTAAAAAATATCATGGCCCATTCACAAAGTTTATTTTTTTTTATAGTCCCTGGAATTCATCATATATTCCTTAGTAACACATTTAAAGAAAAATCATATGCAGAGCATCATAGTTGCTCTTTAAGGCATTTTTCATCCTCTTTTGCATCAGGATCGAATTCTTCACAGTATTTACTGAGTGGTGTTTGTAGAGGAGGTAGAGTGAAAGAAGTGATAAGTTGGAAAGAATTTTTACAATTTCTGAGATAGTACAGACGGGTTCCTTTTGGATTTTCTAAGCTTTTTTCCTACTCAATAATACATTTTAATGAGTCTTTGGGGGAAGTCATAACTTTGCTACATTGCTTATCTCTGCCGTCCGCTCACATGACACAATACTCTTGTGAGGTATAATATTAAAATCTTCTCTGGCTAAAAGTGGATTTTGGCTTTTAGCCTAACACTGAGCAAATAACCTTTCCAGTCTGAGTTAAATGTTCCCATAAGCTCCTTAAAACCAAATTTTCCTTGTTAAAATAAAGTTACCTAATATAATTCCCAAAGGGTAGGATATGGAAGCTATTTAAATGAGACTTAAAAAAAAAAAAAGCTTCCCATGTTGTGCTGGCTTGGTCTTCCTTTAGCTAATATTTGATGGGTGCTTCTTTGCTAGGTTTGGAGTGAGAGGTCAGAATTCTCATAAGGGAGTTTGCTGGTCCATCACATGGGTTCATTTCCTTAGTTTTAACTGTGGCTTAAAGCAGAATGCAGCTGCCATCACCAGTACACCTTCACTGGGTAGTCACTGCAGAAACTCTGTCATGCCCCATCTTTGTACTTGATAGTGACCTCATTATTGTCCAGAACTCTAAATCTCCAGCTCCCTTGTAGCACAAGGCCAGGCTTTCTATGGTTTCCCCAGTAGGTCAGCCCCAAGGTAGATGAAAATTTGATAGATGTACTTATAACCTTTGGAGTTTTCTGTAGGAACTTGACAAGTAGATTCTTTCTACTAAATATTTTAACACACAGCCTTAAAATGACATTTACCTCTTCTTAGGACCATTTTTTGACAGTGGCATGTAGTAGTTTTATTTTTATTTTATTTGAAAACATCATTTGGGGTTTTATAGAAAAAAAAAATTTATCTCCACAGCCTGTTATCAGCAGGAAGGATAGGGATGGATGGAAGGTTTATTGGTGGGAAGATTCAAGAAGCTATTTTGTGATAAAGGATTTCTTTGCATTTTTCCTCTAGTCAAGTAAATTGCTTGTGGGTTCTTGCTAGGAAAAAATAATCCCTCGGGTGCTGCTTTTAATTTGATCAGGTTTAAAATGTTTTCAGAAGAGTTAAGCTTTCTTTGCATTAATGTCTGGTGAGGTCAAATGGAGAATGGCTTTGGAAAGGACTTTCTTATGGTGTTCTCTTCAACCGTACCACAGGAGGTTCAGTACAGTGGACCATTTTCACTTGACTTTGAGATGTGTGGTGTGTCCACTTTCCCCCGACAGATGTAAGTTCCTAAGCGTATTTTTCTTTGATTTAGTAGTAAAGGGTTCATGTTTCCTATGATTCATATCCAGTGTGCCCTACTGTCACTTCCAAAAAAATAGGCACACACCATGATATTAACCCAGCATCATGATTTTATATGGCTCCTGATAACTACACTGGACCTGCAAGGGAAAGAGTTAACTGTGCCTCTTCTTATTCATTAGGTAAAAGTTTGCAAGATAAGCTATAATTCTGGTAGGACATAGAAGCATTTTTACAAGCAGATGGGCCGAGTTGTGAAAAGACTGTCATAGAGCTTAAAACATGAGGGAAAACCCGAGAACTCTACTGCTTGGGGGCTCTGTTTTCAGTCTCATCCTCTGCTGAGTTCGTGAATATTTCAAGGGAACCTGAACAGGTGACTCTTCCCTGTGGGTTCTTGGGTAGTTTTCAGTGGACACATGCAGTTTGTCACTTTCATAGGGATGGTTTTAACCCAATCTAAGTCCAAACTAGAGGTCAGAATTCACTTAAGAGGAATAGGGAGGACTAGTAATAGAATAGAATGAATTTCCTACCCCTCTGATGCAGATGTTGTTGAATTCTGTTTGTTTTCCTAAAAAATGTAAGATCATTTAAAAAAAAGTTTTCCCTCAGGAAGAAATATATGCTCCCTGTATTTGAAGAGGGGTCTGTGAGTCTAGGTGTCTAGTTTTTTATATTTTGATGACTACTGAATAGATACATGATTTTAAAAACTGTTGGCTAAACATGGCTGTTGCAGAAAAAAAATGAAGAAAATACTTCAAGTCCTGGATGAAAACCCTCGATCTTGTAAGATGATTTTGTGCCCCCCACCCCCCCCACCCCATAAATCTGAAAAGCACCTTCTGGTGATAAGATAGTTAGGCTGTGGTCATCACACTTACCATTGAAATGGGAAGCCAGGATTGAAGAATCAACATGTTGTTTCACAACTGGGAGGACACTGGCAGGAAAATACAGTCACATGGTGCTGTGAGAGGCTGAACAGAGAACTTGGTGCAGACTGGTTTGAGAAGAGTTGTTGATGTTTGTCCTGACATAGGGCTGAGCCAGAGGCCCAGCAAATGGTGCTACATCTTCTGTAGCGATTTGTTTAAAAATCACTCTTTTTGTTCCTCAATGGTGTAATCCCCTGATCACTGGTGCCATCTGCTTTTCTGCCTATTTGCATCACACATTCAAGCTTTTGTGCCTTTTGCTGTGGGAACCTGGAAAGGAACTGATACATTATCACATTCTACTATTTCTCCCCACCCCCCCTCCCCCATCTTTTAAAGGGAATAGTAACAATGGCCATGTTTCAAAGCCTTTTGTGTTCAGAAAGCACTTTTGTATCCATTACCCCCTTAATTCCCTCAGTAATCCTGTGACACAGCTGGAGAAGCAGGCTCAGAGGCAGGTGGGAACTCACCTAGGCATCCTGTCTCCTAGTGGGGGGACTGGAGCTCAAACTGCGGTCTCCCTTAGTGCCTCTCCTCTTGCAGGGAGCAGGACGGGTGTGAGCCTGAGACGAGCCCCAGATCTTACCTTTAGTACAAGAAAACTAGAGGCCTTGAACTATTCTTTGTGCTTCCTCATTTTGCATTAATTTGACCAGAGTCATTTGAAGGGGATTCCAAAGAATAAAAATTTTTTTTAAATAATTTACCTTTGGAAAGCACCACTTTGGACTCAAAACTGTAGCACTGTAATTTATGTGTATATACCATTAGACAAAAGCGGTTTATCTTTTACTCCCTGAAGCTTGATGGGGTCTTGTTGCATGGAGCAGTGGAGGAGCTCTCTTTTCATACAAAGGAAGGAAATGGAGATATGAATTTCAGGATGAACTGGTTTATCCTCATCTTTTAAAAAAGTGATAGATAGAAGATGAATGATAGAAGATGACCACGCTTTGGTTTTACGATTGCCAGGGAGCCATAATAGAAGCAGTAAATGTCTCAGAGTTCTTTCACACATCTGCTTTGGTAATTCACGGTTCTGTTTGAAAGGATCTCACAGAAATGGAATTTTTAAATATTGAGAAAATTCCATTAAGAAATAGAGGGAGAATGAAAAGCTCATTATAAAAGCTATGCCAAGAATAAGCAAGATGTGGCCCACATCTGAAAAATGTTTACTTTGAATTGCAGTTTACTTTTCAGAGTACATTCAAGTTAACGTTCAAGTTAATGTTCCCACACTTTGGTTGAAGAGTTAATTGCTGGGCCAGTCTAATACATGTTTGAAGTTGTTCAGCCAATTTTTCATGACAAAACCATTGTAGATAATGTAGATAAGGTATTGCTATTTTCTTGAAGACGGTCTGCATGAGTAGAATTACTTTATTCCTCTGTTGCAGCTGTGTACCTTTTTATGACCCATTCATGGTTAGTTGCAAAGACAGGGAAACTGAAGGTCGTACAGTGTCACAGTGTCTTTGGTTCACTGTGGGCACAAATCTGCCAGTTCTGATTTTGAAATGTTAGGAGACAAAAAGTTGAACTCGTTTTCCTATTATTATTTTTTATTACTGTAAAAACAGTAAAACAACAACAACAACAAGAAAAACGTAGGATTCCAATAATTATAATGTTCTCCATTTTTGTTTATTCACTGAGATATGTGGTGATTATAATCACTGTGCTCATTCATGATGATTTTGGTATTTTTAATTGTTCTGGGTCAAGGGCTTTTTCAGCAGGTTTTGGTAAAGATTGTGGATATTTCTTCAGAAAAATGTTTTAGAATGTTAAAAATACATAGGATTTCAGAGTAAACAATATATTAAAGTACACATTAAAATATTTCAAAGTTAGTTTGTAATATTGATAATGTGATTTTTTAAATCAGTGCATTAAATAATAAGATGCGGCAAATCTGTAGTTATTTAGTGTCGAAACGATTGTGAGCATCAGTATTTTGAAATTGAAGATGAAGGGGCGGACAGGGCAGTTGAGGAACTTTATGCCTTGTGGTCCCTGCTATCTGGGTGAAGGAAGAGGCTCAGTTGTCTTTAGACTGTGAAGCTTTGGGCTGGGGTTCAAGAGTAGTAAGGTTTGGGAACAGATGGAATAGCCTTGCTTCAGTTCAGTTCAGTTGCTCAGTCATGTCCAACTTTTGCCACGCCATGAATCGCAGCACACCAGGCCTCCCTGTCCATCACCAACTCCCGGAGTACACTCAGACTCGCGTCCATAGAGTCAGTGATGCCATCCAGCCATCTCATCCTCGGTCATCTCCTTCTTCTCCTGCCCCCAATCCCTCCCAGCATCAGGGTCTTTTCCAATGAGTCAACTCTTCGCATGAGGTGGCCAAAGTACTGGAGTTTCAGCTTTAGCATCATTCCTTCCAAAGAAATCCCAGGGTTGATCTCCTTCAGAATGGACTGGTTGGATCTCCTTGCAGTCCAAGGGACTCTCAAGAATCTTCTCCAACTCCACAGTTCAAAAGCATTAATTCTTTGGTGCTCAGCCTTCTTCACAGTCCAACTCTCACATCCTTACATGACCACTGGGAAAACCATAGCCTTGACTAGACAGACATTAGTCAGCAAAGTGATGTCTCTGCTTTTGAATATGCTGTCTAGGTTGGTCATAACTTTTCTTCCAAGGAGTAAACGTCTTTTAATTTCATGGCTGCAGTCACCATCTGCAGTGATTTTGGAGCCCAAAAAAATAAAGTCTGACACTGTTTCCACTGTTTCTCCATCTATTTCCCATGGAGTGATGGGACCAGATGCCATGATCTTCGTTTACTAAATGTTGAGCTTTAAGCCAACTTTTTCACTCTCCTCTTTTACTTTCATCAAGAGGCTTTTTAGTTCCTCTTCACTTTATGCAATAGCTCTTAACTATGTCCTGGGGACTGAGAGATCTTTTGTAAATGTTATTCCTTTGAACCCTGAGAATAGCTTCATGAGGAGTGGTTGTTGTCCTCTTTACTCGAGCAGTAAAACAGCTAAGCTTGAAGAGATTACCCACAAACCAGTCACTGAAAAAGATAATGACCATTTACTAGTCCTCAGAGGAAGTCTGGGCTTCCCTGGTGGCTCAGACAGTAAAGAATCCGCTTATAATGCAGGAGACCCGGGTTTGACCCCTGAGTCAGGAGGATCTCCTGGAAAAAGGAATGGCTACCCACTCCAATATTCTTTCCTGGAGAATTTCACAGGTAGAGGAGCCTGGCGGGCTACAGACCATGGGCTCTCAAAGGTCAGGCGTGACTGTGTGGCAGACACTTTAGAGGAAGTCTATCTAAATAATCCAGAAGCGATATCCTGGTTAGTAAATCAGTCCAAGGCCACAGTGGGGGCAAGGTTAGGGTTCAGTCCTGAACCTTTGACCAGAGCCTGTTTTACTGCCTTTTGTCCATTATTCCTTCAGCTGACCACTTGAGACTGAAACCCCACATTTGTCTAATCACTGCAAGGCAATTTCTCATCCAGAAGCAGAAGAGATGCGCTTGAGAGGGACAGTGTTCACATAGGGGGCTGTCCCCTGACCTGGCTCTTTTCAGAGCTGCAGTTTTCCACACCAGAGAGGGAGAGGTCTTTCTCAGAAAGTCTACCTGTGACACGTCTACTCCATGTTGACCTAATAGCTTTTCATCACCACTTCCTTCCTCAGTTTTATTTGGAGACATGGTTCCGGGGTATTTTAACTTAAGCATAAATTTTTTCACTGTGGTCTGCTGCTGTTATAATTGAAAGACTAGAGGCAAAGAGGTTGGGGCAGGCCACAGACAGAACAGTTCTTGGGTGACAGTTCCTAACAAGGGTCAGATGTGTTCAGGGGCGTTGGGGCAGCTTCTGGTGTTCAGGGCAGAAAGCATACCCCAGCGTCTCGTCTTGTGTAGTGATCAAAGAAAAATCATGAGATCTCTTTAATTTTCCTTTTTCCAACCGTTGAAATAAGTACCATTCACCAAGATAAGTATATTCAGCAAGAGTATAGATAAATGTTCATTTAAACTGTTAAAAAGTGCCTGTGGGAACTCAGATGAGAGAGGCAGTTGAAACATGGCTTGTGGGACCCAATTCCTTCATTGCAGATTAGTGAATGGAAGATGACTTTACTGTTTACTCTCAGACCTAACCAATGAACACAATTTCAGTAAATATACAGAAAATAGGCATTTCAGAAACATACACACACCTCTCTCACAAAAACCTTGAACAAAACAACCCTGCAACCTTTCATAGTGTTGAATGTTTGCACTGTTTGAAAACAAATATTGCTAAGGATAATTAGTCTTTATCTTTGATTTATTTATTTATTTTTTTCTGTCAGATATCTTTAGGCCTTCAGGCTCAGGGCCAGAAATAAATAGAAAATACGTCCTATCCTTGATCTGATAATGCCAATAGCAGGTCATATCTGATATTCATAATAAATAAAGTTTTTTTTTAGTCTGTCCTTGGAACAGCAGGAAGCTTGTAAAAACCAGCCTTCCTAAATTGTATCAAACAGGATATTTGTGTTTCTTTTTAGATTTAACACAGAGAATTAAATGATTAATTTACTACCATTTCCAACATTAATTCAGGGTGATCTGTAAAGATTCCCCTAAGTCACAGGCAACCTCACAAATTTGTGTAGATTTTTATAGGGTAGAGAGGACACATCAGTGACTAAGCAGGACCCCGTTGTACCAGCAAGAGCAGTGCCCTTTTTTTTTTAAGGATATAATTCAGTAATTTTGAGTTCAATTAAATGCTTTATTCGAGGAGAGTAAGAATTTCTGTCTGATCTCTTGAAAACAATAATTTCAAATGATGAAATTTCCTCTAGGAAACAGGTGCTCTTTCATATTAACATGAAAATAAATAGAAATGCAAATACTAAAATACTTAATACAATGTTGATTTTGTGGTTTAGGAGGCTTGCTTTCCCCTCCCGTCAGCTGAAAGATGTTTAGTGACAATAAGTACTCAGAATAAGATTTGTTATAAAGCTCTTTATATGCTCTAATTGTATGCCCTCTTTGCCCTTTAAATCTGAAATAAACTTGAAGTATGGAGCTCAAACAGACTGTTAGAGAAGTAGAAATGATAAGTGATTGATTTTTCTCAGCATAGATAACATTGCCTATTCTGTGATTCAGCAAATGCTGCTTTATACTATCAGTGAAGTGCCTCTTTCAACATGAGATTGTGATGTTACCTTAATATTTAATATTACCTTTAATTTACTTGCAATGCTGCTTATAGGTCTGGCTTTTCTACACCACCCAGGTAGTAAGTTCAGAGGGGAAGCTCTGTTTTCTGCTGCAGGGGTGTTGGGAAAAAGGGCAGGAGACCTTCAGGGACATGACTTCTTATCCCTCCACTTCAGTTTGTTCAGGCCATGTTATTTTTGTCGTTCTTGTGGCTAGCCCTTGTGCCTGTGCTGAGCTAGATGCAAAACCAGGTCTGTCTGACTTTCTGGTGTGTGCTTCTAATTACTGTGAAATACTGTCCACATAGGGAAGACAGGAGAGTGTGGTGTCTGGTCAAGGCACTCCCCAGATTTAGTCTGTATGCATGCCAGGTGCCCTTGATAACAAGACGAGTAGGATTTGTCCAACCCCTGACGAGCAAAAGATGGATGAAGAGTCATGCCTGGGCTACAGGCATTCTTAATGCCCAGGGTTGTTCAGACTTCCTAGGTGGGCTGGTTTGGAGACTTGCTTGGTTGCTAAAGCCACACAGAGAACTGTGAAAAATAGTAGTAGTCCTATTTTCCATCTAAAAAGTCGCTTCCACTACTAAGCCACAATCATTCTCTCACCTTGCCAAGTAACAGTGCAGTTTATGTCAGGGTACCATCCAAGACCCTCCGAGACTGTGCCTTTCCAGCCTGTCATCCTTAGCTGTGCTCACACTTCTCAACTCACTTTTGCTTCATATTCTCCCCGCCTCTTAGCTTTGTGACATTTGTCTAGAACATCCTCCCCTCTTCTCCATCCCACCGCATGTGCACTGGCTGAAACCTGCTGGTCTTTCGAGGTGAGCTCAAAGTCCACCCGTTCTTCTCCAGTTCTCTGAAACCCACTGGACAGTTTCTCAGAGCCATGTGGGGAACCCCATGTCCCCGCTGCCACTGCAGGCTCAGCCAGCATGCAGCACGTCCTCCACACCTCCAAGACAGCATCTGACCTACTGCAGAAGCATTGCTCTGAGCCTCTGAAATTAATTACAGGGAACTTCTCACTTGGGAGAAACCCGCTTTGTTACAGGTTTCCAGGAGCCAACCTGAGGAGCTGATCCAGTGGTGCCTGGCCATCCGTTGAGAGTGGTGCACAGTCACCTGTGTGAGCACCTGCCACCTGGCCTGAGCCATCCAAGTAGAATCGCACCTCCTCCCTTGTCCTGTGTTTGTGTACCTCTGTGGCTGTGAAGTTCCTCCTCCATTACGCCTTTTTCTTAGTAAGAGAGTGTTGTGAAGGGCAGGGGTGCAGGTAGCTAACTGCTCAGGCGCACATGCTGGCCTCACCTTTGTTCTGCTAGTCTAGCCACATCTCCTTCCAGTCTCCTTCCATGTCTCCTTCATCTTGCTTATTTTGATGACCATGGCAATACTTTTGCCCAGTTCTTTTTTAAAAACTTTGAATTTTGTATTAGGATATAGCCAATTAACAATGCTGTAATATTTCAGGTGAACAGTGAAGGGACTCAGCCATACAAATACATGTATCCATTCTCCCCCGAGACTCCCCTTCCATACAAGATGTCACTTAACATTGAATAGAGCTCCCTATGTTGTACAGTAGGTCCTTGTTGGTTATCCATTTTAAATATAGCAGTGTGTACATGTCCATCCCAAACTCACTAACTATCCTTTTCCCCATCCTTCCCTTTGGCAACCATAAATTTGTTCTGTAACTCTCACTAAAGAGAGAAGAACTAAAGAAGAACTAAAGAGCCTCATGATGAGAGTGAAAGAGTTGAGTAAAAAAGTTGGCTTACAGCTCAACATTCAGAAAACTAAGATCATGGCATCCAGCCCCATCACTTCATGGTAAATAGATGGGAAAACAGTGGAAACAGTGACTGACTTTATTTTGGGGGGCTCCAAAATCACTGGAGATGGTGACTGCAGCTATGAAATTAAAAGACACTTACTCCTTGGAAGAAACGTTATGACCAACCTAGAAAAACAGCATATTAAAAAGCAGAGACATTACTTTGCCAACAAAGGTCCGTCTAGTCAAAGCTATGGTTTTTCCAATGGTCATGTATGGATGTGAGAGTTGGACTGTAAAGAAAGCTGAGCACCAAAGAACTGATGCTTTTGAACTGTGGTGTTGGAGAAGACTGTTGAGAGTCCCTTGGACTGCAAGGAGATCCAACCAGTCCATTCTAAAGGAGATCAGCTCTGGGTGTTCTTTGGAAGTAGTGACAGATTTCTTTCACTTGGGCTCTAAAATCACTGCGGATGATGACGGCAGACATGAAATTAGAAGATGAATCCTTCTTGGCAAGAAAGTGATGACAGACTTAGTGTGTTGAAAAGCAGAGATTACTCTGCCAGCAGAGGTCCATGTAGTCAAGGCTGTGATCTTCTCACTGGTCACGTGTGTTTGTGAGCACTGGAGAGAACTGGCCCATAAAGAAGGCAGAACACCAAAGAACTGGTGCCGTCAAACTGTGGTGCTGCAGAAGGCTCCTGAGAGTCCCGTGGACAGCAAGGAGATCAAACCAGTCAATCAGGTGTCAAAGGGAGTTGTACCCTGAATATTCACTGGAAGGACTGAAGCTGAAGCTGAAGGTCCAATAATTTGGTTATCTGATAAAAACACACGGCTCTTTGGAAAAGTCCCTGATGCTGGGAAAGATTGAGAGCAGAAAGAGAAGAGGATGTCAGAGGATGAGATGGCTGGATGGCATCACCAATGTAGTGAATGTGAGCTTGGGCAAACTCTGGGAGATGTTGAGGGACAGGGAGGCCTGGTGTACTGCAGTCCATGGGGTCACAAAGAGTTGGACATGACTGGGTGACTGAACAACAGCAATTACAGTATAATAAGGAAGTAATCCTTCATTTAATCAGTGGATCTTTATTGACCACCTACTATGTGCAGTCAGTGTTCTAGGACTGGGATTAAAAGATGCTTCCGAAAGGTTCCTGTGTAGTGATCTTTGGTGTTTCTGCTGATCCAAAAAAAATATTTTTTAAAGTGTGACTGGGCTGTTGACATAATACTTTTCAAGAGTCATCTGTTAATTTGTCAGTTGGTATCTGAACTGCTGTGGCCTTTCAGTTGTAGACTCCTTTTGTGATTCTTATTTAATGTTTCCTGGGGCCAACAATGCCTCCCTTGCTTATTTTCAGTGAGTGCAGCCTCTGTCTGATCCCCCACCACCTCTGCCTGCTTTTCAAGCTCCATCTCTTGGCCTGGCTGAACTCACCCTCTGTCCATTCCCCTCTTGCCTGCTCTTGCCTTTTTCTTAGCATCTCACTTTTTGTGGGGTGAATCTCAACAAACTAAAAGCAATGAGATAAATGGCTTCTGATACATATCATAAATAAGGATTTAATTCAACACACTTGACAAATTGTGAGCCATTTATTTTAATGATCTAAACTTGAAGAGTAGAAATAACTTTTCTTGATGGGGGTGTGGCGAGGCAGAGTAGTTGCCATGTTATGAGCTGATGCACGAGTATTCAGAATTGAGTTTTACTGTATCATTTCATGGTGTCTGCCAGTTGTATTAATAACATCCTTAAACTGCTGAAAGCAGAACAATTCTGTCTGGCCCAACTGGTGTGAGACTGCATTTGAATTCCTGCCCCTCACTATAGCAGCCCACACCTGCAATGTGAGTTCACCGTGGAGACCTTGGTTTTCAACTTTCCCCACTCCTTCCTTTCCCAACCACTCTTTAGTTCTCTGGGTAAACTGATTTCTCTCAGTAACAATCTACTCCTCTCTCTGCCCCTTCTGAATCTTGCTTTCATATGACAGTTCTTACATTCTGCTTTTCCTTCTGCTTGAGTTGTTTACTTGTCTGTCTCCTTCCCTGGATTGCAAGCTCCTTGCTGTAGATCTTAGGCTTCATTATACAGTGTTCCCCCAGTGCTGGCCATTATTGGCGCGTGAGTGATTGACTTAATGAGTACTAATGAGCAGAGCATACATTTTACAGGTAGAATAAAAAGAAAAGAACGTTTCTGTTTTAAAATATATATGTAAGGATGTGGAGTACAGTCAAAGTTTCAACCTCAGTCCTCTGACTTGCCTGCAACAATACTGATATCCATTGAGTCCAACTTGATTCCTTGTTAGAACTGGAAATGTTAGCTTGCCATGGAGTTACCCGGCAAAAGTATCTTTGAAAAGCAAAAGAAAAAAGAAATTAGGTAATATCAGCTTGATACTTGCCTGATTAGGAAATACTAATTAGAAGTACTTGTACCTCTTTTGGAGGCTTATTTATGGAAGCAAAAGGATCACAAAGTTGAGAAAACAACAATGAAATCATCTTACAAATCAGATTAAAAAAGAAAAGGGAAGAGGATGTGCTTTGAACCTCTCACTCCTTCACAGCTCATCATTTTCTGATGCCCTTTGCCAGGCTGTGCACGCTAAGAATCTAATGATACACAAAGCCTCATTGCAAGATACTTCATTAATTCCTCAACCCATTAGGAGCCTTAATAGCCTATGCCATTGGAATAAGTATGGAAATCCTGTCCCCCAAGAAAGTACAGTGCTCTATAAATCATACTCGCCTGAGGATTCTCTCAGCCCTTGACACAGCAGAATAGAAGAAAAAATATTGTACCTCCTGAATTTCCTTATACTAGAGCCTCTCAGAATAATTGGCACCCCTTAACCCTTTAACCCTCCAACCCAGTGTGTGATCCCTGGGTCAGCAGCATCAGTATTAGTGGCAACTTGTCAGAAATGCAGATTCAATAGCCCCAGCCCAGACACACTGAAACTCTGAGGGTGGGGCCCATGATCTGTGTTTTAGGCAGGCCTCTCAGTGATTCTGAAGTCCTCTGACATCTCTGGTGGCATAGTTATGTGTAGAATCCTTTTTCACTGATTAGGAAACAGGTGAGCAAGTTTATAACTTGATCAAAATGTACTTGCTTAGATTTAGTTGAATTCAACAAACACTGAGCAGTTCTTATGCCCCAGGCATCCTTTCTAGAAAACCGTAAAGGCGGATGACACCTTATCATTGTCACTCTTTAGGGTCCTCTGTGTCAGCAGTTTCCTGCTATGCTGTGTTGGTCTCCCTTGGACAAGGCGGATGACACCTTATCATTGTCACTCTGTAGGGTCCTCTGTGTCAGCAGTTTCCTGCTATGCTGTGTTGGTCTCCCTTGGACATCAGTACCTCCTCCGCTTGTTCAGGAGCACCCCAAGTGATGGCCCTCTAGGCTGCGTCACTGAGTTTCTCAAACCTCTATTAATTGTTTTCCAGAAACTGGTTCCTCATTCCTTTCCCAGTGGGTCACTGCCACCTCAAAGAGGAACTGCAGGAAGAATGGCCCTGTCTTTCCAAACCTTTTGTGCTTTTAAGTGCCCAGCAATCTTATTGTTCACAAGTTCTCTTCAGTCCCTGTCCCTCTGGAGATTGGTGTCACCTCAACCTTCTTCTGTTTCAAGACTTAAGCAGATGATAGAGAGGTTCTTTCCCACAGCAGACAGAGTGTCCAGCCCTGGCCTTGTGTGAGTAGCTCTCTTTAAAGGAGGATATAGAATCTCTGTCAACAAAGGATAAGAGTAAAAAACACTTAACATTTAGCTTCCTCTTAATAGCCACTTGTCTAGTCCAAGTCCTTATCATCCTGTGGTTTCGTAACAGTGTCTTTCTCCACCAGTCTGTTCTTTATCCACCTTGTTGTTAGAATCCATGAAGTTGCTCAGTCATGTCCGACTCTTTGCGACCCCATGGACTGTAGCCCACCAGGCTCCTCCATCCATGGAATTTTCTAGGCGAGAATACTGGAGTGGGTTGCCATTTCCTTCTCCAGGGGATTGAACCCAGGTCTCCCGCATTGTGGGAAGATGCTTTACCGTCTGAGCCACCAGGGAATCAAATAATAATTCTATCATTTCACAGCTCACTTCAAATATGTGCCTGTGGCCTGTTGCAGGGCTCAGACACTAGGGCCTGTGCTTGTTGTAAATAAAATTTTATTGGAATGCGACCATGCCCATCAGTTCAGTTCAGCTGCTCAGTCGTGTCCTACTCTTTGTGACCCCATGAACCGCAGCATGATCATGCCCATCATTTGTGGATTATCCGTGGCTGCTTTTACACTACAGCTGACCCTTGAACAACATGGGTTTGAACTGCATAGTCCATGTAGCTGTGGATTTCTTTTCAGTACATGTATTGTAAAAATTTTTGGAGATTTGCATCAATTTGAAAAAACTTGCAGATGAACTATGTAGTTTAGAAATATGGGAAAAAATTAAGGAAATGTTAGGTATGTTGTGAATGCATAAACTATCACTGATACTAGTAGATACTAGACTATTTTATCATTTATTACCATTAAATATATAGAAATCTATTATAAAAAGTTAAAATTTTTCATATGTTACACAAACAGACCAAACACAAACCCCACCCATTACACTAGGGTGTCATAAAGCAATCATATTACTGCTTCTTCATTATTAATGCATGAATCATTATACTTGTAAATAAATATGAATTTTTTAAACATTGTCTTTTAATTTTTGAGGTGTAGTGTTAGTGATACGATTAACATCTACAGTGTTTCATATCATAGACAATTTGGTGTAGGTACTAACAAACAATTCATCTTATGAACAGATGACATAATCTTAAGTATGGATAGAGTACAGTACTGTAAACGTATTTTGTTTTCTTTATGAGTATTTTAATAATATTTTCTCTAGTTTATTTTAAGAATATATAAACATATAACATACCAGATAGATGTTGATCAACTATTTATGTTATCATTAAGGCTTCAGTAAGTTATTATTAGTTCAGTTTTGGGTGAGTCAAAAGTTACTTGATTTTTGACTGTGCAGAGGTTGGGTTGGTGTCCCTAATCCCCATATTGTTCAGTTCAAGTGTGCAGAGTTCAATATGCAGAGTTGAGTAGTTGCAGCTGACGCTGTCTGGCACACAAGCCTAAAATATTTATCTGGCACTTTAAGAAAAAGTTCACTACCCTAGTCTATAAAATAAAATTTAGTCTGTTTACACTTAACATACTGAATGATTGGGTTTAGTTCTGCAAATTTCCAGTGTGTTTTTTCCTTTGCTTCCACCCATTCTGTGTTTCTGTTTCTTTCTTTTCATGTCTTTGTTTGAATTTATTATTTTTCCTTATTCTGTTTTTTTCCCCCCCACTTTTGGCACTTTTAACCTTTTTCCAGTCAATTCAAGAACATTAGAACATTTAATGTTTGTTAAATTTCATTTTTACCACTTTTGCCATACATGCTACAATTGTCATCTATTCAAATTCTCTTTGTATTTCAAACCCAGAGGACATTACTATTATTGTTTATAAAGTCCATATTCATTTAGATTTATCCACATATTTAGCTGCTCGGTTAATCTTTAGTTCTTCTTGCAAACTTCTGATCCTTGACTGTGGGGGAAAAAATCTGTTTGCCCTAATGTTTGGAAGAAAATTAGGCTGGATGTAGACCTAATTTAATTTTCCTCTGTAAACTGGAAAACATTGTTTCGTTGTCTTTTAGCACTCACAGTTGCAGACTAGAGATCTGATGGTAATTTGATTTTTCTCTTTTATTCTTTGGAAGATTTGGAAATTTTCTCTCTTTATTTGGAAATCTAATATGTGTTTAGGTTATTGAAAAAAATCAATCCTACTTGTTGGGTCTTTTTCCAGGTCACGATTTTTTCTGTTATTTTCTCTCTTTCTTTTCATCTAGAATGCCTCTTAGAGAGACAGTAGAACATCTGGATCTCTTTTCCATACTCCTTAGCCTTTGTGTTTCATTTTCCTTCTTTTTGATCTTTTCTTCTGGGCTCCATCTTTCAGTTGCTAATTTGATCTTCATTGGGATCCATTCCAGAATTCTACACATCTTGTTTTTTTTAACAATAATATTTTTAATTTTAGAACTGTAACTTGTTACTGTTTTTGTTTTTTAGTTGATGGAATATAGTTTGGAATACCTATCTTTATATGTACTATATCTCTTTTAACTAATCTTCTGTTTCCCATTACCTGATTGCTTAGGCTAACTTTTCTGTAAGTATAGCACTTCTTGTTCATGGCATTGTTTTCCTTCAAGTGTTTGTGATTTTTAAAGTATATGATTGTATTCTGGTTGTGTACTTGGGTGCACTTTTTTCTCTTAGCCCAAATGAGAATCCACTTGTCCTACTGGCAAATGATAGCTCAGCTCACAGTACTCAGGTTCAGATCAGATCAGTTTACTTCACCTGCTGGTGATGAGTGGGGGCAGGGTGGACCATAGAGCTGGCTTGGCAGTGGGTCACTTGTCTTTTTTTTTTTTTAACCCATTGGGAAAGGTTTTATTTAAATTTTTAATAAATTTTAATTATTTTAATTATTTGCTTTTACTCTTGGCATTGGCCTAGCCAGAACTGCCTCCACAGAGATACCTAGGAGTAGTTTTTACTGAGGCTCTCATCCCTGGAATTAAGTGCTCCATTTTTTGTTAGTTAGTGCTGTTGTGGTTTCATTCTTTTTCATATCTCTTTATTTATTTAGGATTTGGGACTGGAGAGTTTATAGCAGGGGCTAAGTCTGCTATCTTGATCTAGTCAGCATTGCATTTCTTTAAAGCCTTCTTCCTTCTGTTGCCCCCAAGCGTACCCTCGTTGCACTGGTCATTCTAGTTCCATATAGCATTTTATTTCTACTTCTTTCATAGTACTTAATTTTATTCTAATACGCAGCCTTCTAGGAAGTGTCGTGTGTCCTTATCTTTACCCTACTGAGTTAAATTCCATAGCCCAACAGTGTAGGTGTCAAACTGCCACTGATGCTCCAGCCAGGGTGAAGCACAGTTGGTTTAGTAGCAAGCAAGTGAAGCTGTGGTGTTGGAGAAGACTCTCGAGAGTCCCTTGGACTGCAAGGAGATCAAACCAGTCCATCCTAAAGGAAATCAGTCCTGAATATTCATTGGAAGGACTGATGCTGAAGCTGAAGCTCCAGTACTTTGGCCACCTGATGTGAAGACCTGACTCACTAGAAAAGACCCTGATGCTGGGAAAGATTGAGGACAGGAGGCGAAGGGGGCATTACCGACTCAATGGACATGAGTTTGGGCAAGCTCCCAGAGATGGTGAAGGACAGGGAATCCTGGAGTGCTGCAGTCCATGGGGTCGCAAAGAGTCGGACATGGCTGAGCGACTGAACAACAACAAAAGTGAAACGGGTTCGGAAGTGCTATGTCGACTGTACTACAACATACAAAATGGCTCCTCTACCAAGTTTTGCGGAATTCTCTGTCTCTGCAAGACCTTCGTTAATATTTCGGTCAGTCTTCCCGACTCCATGAAATAAACATCTTCTAAAGCATGGTTTTACAATAGTCTGCAGTTGGGAAGACTTTCTAAGGATTANCTGACTCACTAGAAAAGACCCTGATGCTGGGAAAGATTGAGGACAGGAGGCGAAGGGGGCATTACCGACTCAATGGACATGAGTTTGGGCAAGCTCCCGGAGATGGTGAAGGACAGGGAAGCCTGGAGTGCTGCAGTCCATGGGGTCGCAAAGAGTCGGACACGGTTGAGCGACTGAACAACAACAAAAGTGAAACGGGTTTGGAAGTGCTATGTCGACTGTACTACAACATACAAAATGGCTCCTCTACCAAGTTTTGCGGAATTCTCTGTCTCTGCAAGACCTTCGTTAATATTTAGGTCAGTCTTCCCGACTCCATGAAATAAACATCTTCTAAAGCATGGTTTTACAATAGTCTGCAGTTGGGAAGACTTTCTAAGGATTATGGATCTATCCTTAGAAATCGTCCCATCCGGTCTTCCTGGGAAAGGAGTCATTTCCCTTACAAAATTCTAAGGACTGAGCTTAAATGTATACTGTCTGTCTCCTTCCTTCTTTCTGGAGTTGCTGTTTATTGAGGAAGTTAGTTGTAGAAGAGGCTGAGAAGCTTGGAGTCATCAATTCATTAATTAGCTAAGTCATAATACTCTTCCTTATTCTTGATTCTATTTAATTAGTAAAATAGGAAACAATTTCTCCTTTCATACATCTGTCAGTATCTGAATTTATTCAAACACTGACCTCACTGTGGTATGATTAGGCTCTTAAAAGATTATCTGATTATGCCTGGGGTTTCTGATATGAGGTCTTGCTGCTTTACCTGTCATCATATTTTGAATGGTTGGAGTTGAGAAGAAAGATACCAGAATACTAAGAATTACCAGGAATATACTGAACCTAATACCAAGAATTTGCCACAGAGATATCAAGATGTTAAATAATGCTTTTATTCATATTATAATGGGTCTTATTTTAGTTCTTTGGGAAGATGAATCAAAATGACATGAAATAAAAGAAGAGATCCAGTTGGAGGCCATTATTACACTGGGCAAGACACCATGGACCAAGATCATGGCAGCTGGTGTGGATGAGTACAGTGAAATCAGAATAAGCTTAAGGTGTAGGATCTATAAGACTGAAGATGCTGATCAGATGTGAGGGCAAAGAAGACTTAGAAGTTTAGCACATACTGTTCCGTGCAAGTTGGTGATAAAATATTACGCTCCTCTAAGGGCATTGAGTGCAAGTATCTTTTTTTGTCTCAGGAAGGAAAATGTACCTATAAAAGAAAAGCATTTTCACCAACAATTGGTCAGCTTGCAGACTTTATCCTTAGAAAAGAGAAGTTGAGCTTTTTGATCATTCTGTTTCTTTTGCTTTCTGAACCTGATCCTATATTGTCCTACAACTCTTTTTTCCTAATCGTCAAGTATTAGTTCACAAATCTTGCATTTAGTGAAGCTGTTTGATTTTTTTTTTTCCATCTCTCATAACAAATGTACTGATAATGTTTAGGGCTAATTGTATGCAATTTAATTTTCAGATTGTGGTAATTATTATTGCTGTTTTTATTTCCATTCTTTCTTTCCCAGGCATAGTCAGCTGTAGATATTCAACAAAATTATGCCCTTTGGGGTGATTTTCAATTTTCTCACTTTGGGAAGCATATTTTTGTTTGAGTCATGAAGGGTTCAGATTTGGATTATTAAACACTTGAGCTGTAGTTTCCACAGTGGCCCATTTAACATTTTACATTTCCTTGTAAATAGAAACCTTAGCCCATCTGTGTGCTATTTGGGTATTTTTGAAGACCTCATCTAATTTAGGAGACTATGTGCCTGTCTGATGTACAGAAAAGCCCGCCATGCAGGCGGTAAAAGAGAAACAGCTTCAGTGTTCATGGATGACTTACAGGAGCAACCAGGGGGCCTTTCCCTCAGCTCTATGCATGGAGAAGCATGTGCAGAAGGGCTTGGCTTTCCTAACCGCAAGGAGTGTTTCAGCATATGTCTTGTAAGATGTGGCCATACTGGCATGTTTCATTGAAGGTATGTGGCTTATATTGCCACAGTTAATCTCACCACTAGGGCCCCTGGAGATCAGGCCTTGCTGATATCATCAGTGTTCTTCCTCTCTAAAAGTTATTATGCTGTGAAATGTGGGAATTCGCTGAGTTAACAGAGTTTGAATTGACAGTCTTCTTTGTTTTAATCCTCCAGAAATGCATGTTCTGCAGACACCGGGTTAAGAAGGTCTCTGGAGCCTGCATCCAGTGTTCCTACGGGCGTTGCCCGGCCTCTTTCCACGTCACGTGTGCTCATGCTGCTGGGGTGCTGATGGAGCCTGATGATTGGCCATATGTGGTGAACATCACATGCTTCCGACATAAGGTCAACCCAAACGTGGTAAGGCCTGCTCTCCCTTTGCTGATGCCAAGACTGCATGTGAATCCCCTCCTGTATATCCCCCAAGTCTAGCATGCTCTACTCTGTAATGCTACTACTCATTGATGATGTGTCTAGATGTAAGTCTCTTGAGGACAGGGATTATACGTTACTGTTTACTAGTATTTGTCCAAGACCCATTAGTGTCTGGCACATGCTAGATGCAGCACATATTTATGAGCTGAATGAGTGAATGACCAGATGAATGGATAAAAGTCTTTGTGGCTGTTCTGGTTTGGGGTCTGCATGCAGGGCTGCTGAGTATGGTTGTACAGATTATGCACTGCACATATCCAGAATGTGGGGGAGAGCATTTCTGGGAAGAGACTGATGTGAAAACATCTCCTGAGATCCTGCGGTGTTTAATCCAGACACCTGTACACTCTGGTCTTGGGGGTTTATTTCCTCTCTTCTAGAAAAAAACAAAGAGCAGTAACCCAGTAAGGGGAGGGAGAGGGTGGTCACAAACATTGAAGGACACGCTGCCTGAGATGGGATAAGCTAGAGGCAGCGCAGAGGCACCAGCAGGAGTAAGGACAAGCTCAGAAAAGCAGAAATGGAGAAGTACACATGTCAGCATCTTCTGCCTTTCCCATTTCACTCAGGATTGAATCTGTTGCTAGGAAAAGAATGTTTGCAACAAACTAACATGTGAATTCAACTGTAATTCAGTTTACCTGTCCTTGGTGAATGGACTCTTTCCTCTGTTTCAAAGGCTTAGAATAATTCAGACAGTGCAGATGGTTGCTATGCCTTGGTTGGTTAGCTTTCCTGATCACCATCATTGTCTGTGGCTTTCAATGAAGAGGCTGAAGCATCCTATTGACCCTCAGTTTCACTGATGTGCTGAAGGTCCCAGGAAGCTTGGCCACAGACTATTTGCAGCCTCACATGCTTGTCCCATGTCTCTAATTACCTCCTATGAGCAGCCTGCTAGGTCACTACTATGGGCTGGGGAGCCATGACCCCTATACCACACATCTCTCGGCTTTTTGATTCCAGCAGCTTCTTCTGGTGCCTTGAGAAATACTTGATGTTTGTGGGTTTGGTCTTTGTGTGGATGCATGTGAATGTGCAAATGTAGAAAATGACGTCACAGACTGTCATGTCTAATCTATTTTCCATTGTCATAGGCCTCAAGTTACATATTCATTCTTGTTTTTTCCTTAATTTCTTGAGTTGATGGGCTCTTGCTAAGAATAGTACATGTACTCAGCAGAAAACCCACTTTAGCAACTTTAAAAAATTACACTAATAGCACATTGCATTACTGGCACTTTGCCATTTACAGTGCAGTCGCTAACATTACCTCAGCAGACGACTCATGAGGATACATTTTGAGATGTGATCCAGGTCGCAGCCTCTGGAGTCAGATGTTGCTGTTCACACTTACATTTTGCCAGGAGCACACGTACAGCCGTGTGTGAGTTCTTCTTGCTGAGCCTCGGCTTCCTCGTCTACAGTGGCGTGCCCACCGTATCGAGTGGTTTTCAGCTCACCTCACACTGTAAGCCCTCGGAAGGTGAAAGCTGTGTTACTGCTTTCTCTTTTTTATTTCTTCCACTGCCGCTGTTGCTGCTCCACTCCTTTGTGAACTGGGCCACATGAATAATGGTATCCTTACTTCAAGGGTAGGAAGCCCAGGTTCAGAGAGGTTCCATTTTTTGCCCAAATATTCAGTTAATGAGCGACAGGTGCTGGAATGTAAATGTGTTTTCAGCCCATAGTCTACTGTTCATTGGATTCCACACCCCAAACCTCCAGTGGCGCTGGAGGTGTTCATTTGAACCTTTTCTTGGGATCATATATTCCCTTTTTAATATTCCAGAGCTCTGTGGTTACTGATGATTATATTGAAGTTGCTGTTAAAAAGATCCAGGTGTTTAATCAGGACTTGATTCCTCTTAACTCTGATATGTTTGGTTCAGTCAGGTTTATGTTACTAATGTGTTTCATAAATGATGATGAAAGAGAAAATATTTGACTTTGAGATGATTTAGAAACTACTCTTCCCTACAGACCACTTCAGAATTTGGTATACTTTGTAAAGGGTTGGGGGGAAATCATATAATTTACAGCATTACATGTGGTGGGCTTTCTCTATGAGGAAAACATTTTAGTGTTCATAAATTGCCTTTGCAAAATTCTCTAGGCTGAAGTACTATGAACACTGGATTTCTGAAATACATTCCTGGTAGCTAATACTTATCCATTATTCTTAATTAGACTTCAGATATGGATTCCTCCCAAAAATGTTTGACAACTAACTCGAGGGAATCCATAGAATCTGGGAACTTTGGTTAAGAGCATTGTAATTACCCTTATTGCATTAAATGTTCTTTCCTTTTTCAGGCGTAAAAAAATTGAACTTCACTCAAGTATCTCTTTGTGTAAGCTGTGAATGCCACGGGATACACTCCCCAGAGTCAGAAGTGTAGTTTGTCTGTGTTCTCGACCATGCTGAGATTGTTTGGTAGTAATAGGCAACTGCTGAATCATAGCAGTGAAAAAACTCATGAGATGAAGTCCAGGCTAACTTGGCAACCCATCACAGGCGTTTCTGAGAGTAGAGGATGCTTGACTAATTTAGGTGAAATGAAGTATAAAACTACAGTTACTTCAGTACTCCAGTTTTACTTTTTTTTTTTTTTGCTTCTTCCATTATTTGCTTTTTGCATCCAAAAGGACCATTTTAAAGTAAATTCTACTTCTCTTTTAATGCCATAAATTATTTTAAATATACTTATACAGCTTATTCAGTGTTATTGATCTTTGAGTATAAAATCACTCTGGATAATGGTACAGAAATTTCATCTGATTTATTATAATGCACTTTTCCATTGGACAATAAGCATACTCTGTGGTTAGAATGATAGTATT
The DNA here is from genome assembly GCA_006410935.1 of Redunca redunca. NCBI lineage: Eukaryota > Metazoa > Chordata > Mammalia > Artiodactyla > Bovidae > Redunca > Redunca redunca. The sequence continues at coordinate 865,536 of SJYQ01000639.1, forward strand.
TGGGAAAATAGGTAGCTTTCAAATTCTTTATTATTATTTACTTACGGCTGTACTGGATCTTCATTGCCGCTTAGGCTCGAAGGTGCGTGGGCTTCAGTACTTGTAGCATGTGAACTCAGCAGTTGTGCGTCTGGGCCTAGTTGCTCCGTGGCACGTGGCATCTTCCTGGGCCAGGGGTTGAACCCTTGTCCCCTGCATCGATAGGTGGGTACTTAACAAATGGACCACCAAGGAGTCCAGCTTTCAAATTCTTGAAGTAGAAAGGAGCATGTTATAGTAAGTGCACTGCTAGCCACACCCCCTCCCACCCCCATCTCTGGTCCCTGTTATTTTAACCTACATTTTAGTATAGAGTTCTCAGTATTTTTGTCAGACATGTTTTTTTGACTGGTACCTGCTTTCTTGCAAGTATGAGGTTTTATTCATGTGTGCTTGTGTATGTGCACATGTGACAAAGTCAGTAGTGTTGTGATACTTGACCATCCTTTGCCAGGGTCCACTGTGGCCTCTTTCTGGGCTCTATTTCTGAAGGTTCCATTGGATGTATTCCTAACCCACTTACATGCATGTTGAACAGAAGTTTGTAAGGAAAAGACAGAGAACACAATATGGTAAAAGTGGTTTTGAAACTGGGAGCTTTGGAAGCATTTCTTATTCAAAGCAAACAATGAACTACTCACAAATTTTATACTTCCTGCAAAGTACAGCCACTGACTGTCTGCTCACACCTGAGTTAACTAGACAGGTGTCCAGTGGAAGAGAAGCCTGAATAACGAAAGGCAGCAGAGCTGAGAAAGGTGGCATGCACAGATTTTTTTCAAGCAAATTACTTCAATAAACTTTCGTATTAGGTTACAGTGTTTGTTCCATGTATGCAGTATTGGAGCTCCAGAATTCCTTGTACGTTATACATTAATACATTGTAAAAAGCAGGGCCCCTCTAATACACAGTCTTATATAAGGTACATCGTTTTTGTCTTAATACCCTCTCCTGTCAAAGACATTTGAGAAATTTATTTCCTTTATCATTTTCTAAGTTGTGGCTGCTAATGCGGGGATAGACACCTATTCAAAAAAAGAGGAAGAGTTTGAGTAGAGAAAATGTCTTAGTGGTCAGTTTTTTTTTCCTGCTGTTTGGTATATTTTTTTCATTTTTTCTATTATTTTAGCTAGATCATTTTATTTAGTAGATTTAACCAATGTTTTATCTTTTAAATTGAGTTCAGTTCAGTCCAGTCGCTCAGTCATGTCTGACTCTTTGCAACCCCATGAATTGCAGCACGCCAGGCCTCCCTGTCCATCACCAACTCCCAGAGTTCACTCAGACTCAAGTCCATCGAGTCAGTGATGCCATTCAGCCATCTCATCCTCTGTCGTCCCCTTCTCCTCCTGCCCCCAGTCCCTCCCAGCATCAGAGTCTTTTCCAGTGAGTCAGCTCTTCTCATGAGGTGGCCAAAGTACTGGAGTTTCAGCTTTAGCATCATTCCTTCCAAAGAAATCCCAGGGCTTATCTCCTTCAGAATGGACTGGTTGGATGTCCTTGCAGTCCAAGGGACTCTCAAGAGTCTTCTCCAACACCACAGTTCAAAAGCATCAATTCTTGGGCGCTCAGCCTTCTTCACAGTCCAACTCTCACATCCATACATGAGTACTCAGCAGTCCATAGAAGCTGCTTGGTATAAATTTGTTGAAACAGCTCTCTAATGCTGGGGAATGAGCTTAGTGGACAAAAGAGAGGTAGTATTAACTGAGCATCTTTCATCAAGCACGTCTTACATGTTTGGTTATGTTGGCTTCTGTATCGGCCCCTCCCTCTCTGAAAGGTTCTCTTGTCTCTTTAGCTCACCTTCATGTTCTGTTCTATGTAGGGTTCATCTTTGTTATAGAACTTGAATCCTTGCTCAACACTTGCTGACTTCTTTCCCTGCTTGTGTCTTCAGGTCAGCAGCCCAGGCAAGCTTCACTAACTCCTTCCCTGCCATCACTGTGCATGGCTCAGGACAGGAGGGGACACCTGCATTGCCCAGGATTTGGTGAAGGACTTGGAGCAAGGCAGCCCTTCTGGTTAATCCATGCTTGTGTAACTAACCTTTGGGTGGTAATGGGGTGAGAATATCTGTCAGCACTAACAATAGTACCTTCCTTGGTGTGCAGAAACAGTTCTCGCCTTGCCAGTATGTGGAGCATCGGGTAATCAAGGCCCCTAAATCCTAACCCCTAAAATATTGCATAGCATATTATACTTTCAGTATTGGTTATTGAGAAAACACCAAATGATAAAAAAAATTAAGAAATCAGGAACACTTTCATATGAATTCATTAATTACAAAAAGGGTCTGCAGTGTTTCAGGTTGATTATGGATTGATACGGAGAGACCTCAAACACTCACTCCCACTGTAAATTCCCACTGATGCTTTTGGACATCATCATGGGTTCTAGCCTTTTACAGATCCAGCAGGTACCAGTTGACTGTAATTTTCTTCTTGGTGCTTCTGTTACACTGTGAACATGCAGAGTCAAAACCAAGCACTCTGATGTAGAAGCAAGGCTCTTAGCTGCTGTGCTGTATTCCCTAAGAAGATAGGCTAAATACAGATACGAGTAAAATGTTTTGAGAGTCCTTGGAAGGAAGTCACTAATTCTATCTGGGGCAGTCAGGTGGCATTCACAGAGGAGGTAACATTTGTGCTGGTTCTAAAAGAGAAAAGTTTGAGTTTGCTAACTTGATGTGTCAACTGCATTGGAAGGCCACAGTGAAAGGAAACCAAACTCTCACTTGTGACTAGTTCTCAATCATCTGGTTTTCTCTTGATTCAACCCATGGTATGAATCCATCGTCTTTTGGTTTTTTCTTTTCCCTCTGTAAGTTTGGAGCTCCATCCTATGGCTTGACTCTGTCCCCTTCATGCTTTTAAGAAAGAGAACCAGAATTTATTGTAGTTAACGCTCATCTTGGAGAAGGAAATGGCAACCCACTACAGTATTCTTGCTTGGAGAATCCCATGGACAGAGGAGCCTGTTGGGCTGTAGTCCATGGGGTCGCAAAGAGTTGGACGCGAAAACTGAGCAACTAACGCTAACACTCATCCAACAATGATCTGAATGTTTTCATTTCCATAAACCCTCCTCGTCACCCTGATCTGCGTGTCTTTGTGATTAACTAACAGTGTTTGGTGATTGTTGTTTTTTCTGTAACAATTGAGGTATTGCTAACCCCCTTTCTGTTCAGTTAGTAAAGTTTGTCATGACCAAAAACAAACTCTTCTTAGACTTGTGCATAATAATCTGATATTTGTATATGGTTTTTCTGTGTAAGTTGTTTTCGAAACGTCCTTCTCAATTTGTACTGTTGTTGAATAGCAGAAAGCATTCTGACCAAAGCAAAGGTCTGGTGTAAAAATTCTTAGCAAGGGTTTAAAAAAACAAACAAATAATATAGTGATTTAGGGGTGAGTGTGTTCAATCTTTCTAAATCAGACATACATTTCAAAAATAAATCTCTCACCTTTTTATCAGTAGTAGTGTTTTGTTGAGCTCTCAATCCATGTATCCTAGATGACAGAAAGTTAAGGCCAGATTTGCCTGGGAGAAGAAGTACTTAACACAGACATTTTAGAATATTTACAGTTGGAACCAATTTTTCCCTTGTTCACTTTATTAGGTAAAACCAGTGAATACAGTGTTTTTCTTAATTTTATCAAGAAAATTAAACATATCCCACTTCAAACTTCTGTATTTTATTAACAACCCTCATTTTAATTTCCTGCTGCTATTTCTGTAGACATTTCCTGGGGAAGGGCAAGGTCAGTGATCATGGAGCTCTTCTCCTTCGGGCTTCCAGTAAGTAGAAGAAGTGCTTCAGAGTCTCTGGAGCACAGTCTCAGGCCCTGGGTTTCCATTGTCTTTGCATCATACCTGGTGTAGTTAGGGAGACCTATGGAATCTGTTTGGAGAAGACAGTGGCACCCCACTCCAGTACTCTTGCCTGGATGGAGGAGCCTGGTGGGCTGCAGTCCATGGGGTCTCGAAGAGTCACACATGACTGAGCGACTTCCCTTTCACTTTTCACTTTCATGCGTTGGAGAAGGAAATGACAACCTACTACAGTGTTCTTGCCTGGAGAATCCCAGGGACGGGGGAGCCTGGTGGGCTGCTGTCTGTGGGGTCGCACGGCGTCAGACACGACTAAAGCGACTTAGCAGCAGCAGCAGGGAGTCTGTTGGAGGGACGTCATACCTTCTGCTGGGCCTGGTTGTGGGGCACAGAGGAAAATTCCACTAACACTCTCCCCACAAGCTCCCCACAGTGACATCATGGTCCCAGGCAGAGGCTCTTCTGCCTCCATGGAGCCATCTTTACCTTACCCTTCTGTCCCTCCATTTTCCAGTCCCTTTTCAGAGTCTAGTCACTTGGTAAGGGTCTTTGTGCTGGTCCTCGCTCGGCACCAGCTACAGAGACTTCAGACCCATTTCTGATGCTAATTAAAATGTTTCAGGGGGCGTTTTGAATTTGCGGGAAGAGATAACAGATGCCTCCAATGCAGATTCTAATTTTAATTCACTCAAGGGTACAGAAACTAATCAGAAGTGGGAGACCATGCAGGCAGAGAAAGGCCGAGTGCCTCGATGTGGCACCTCTCCAGCACACCGTTCCCTAGTGGGCTGCCCCGTTGTGGTAACATCTGCATGTGACTGGCTGCTGCTGTATCGAAGCAGAACTGTGGTTTGCTACCACATAGTTGCTCTGTGTAAGGGGTTTACATTTCCATTCTGGAAGGATTTACTCGTAACAGTCTGGGCCTTTCCATTTAAGGAAAAATGCACGCGCACCTGGCTCTTGAATCAGACTTATGATCAACAAGGCCACACTGTCATCTGGGGGCAGAAAGCAGAGTCAGTTCCCAGTAACTCAGAACAATATCTCTGCCTTTAAGTATAGCATTTCTCTAGACTCTGATTTCTTGTCCTTTATCCTTTAATCTGGTTGGGTTAAAAAACAAACATTATTTCAAATTTCCTGGAAGCATCCAAAGACATTTGAAAAATGTTAGGACATAAGTTATATGGGATGCCTTATTTATTTCACAAACAAACAGTGCTTGCTCCTGAGGGCCCAAAGAGCCCCTGAAATAACTCTGAAGCGATGTTGGCTGCTGAGGCCTTAAGTGTTTGATGTGAGTGTTAGCAGTCACCCTCTGTGGAGCCCTGATTTCCAGGAGATCTCTTGTTCTACAGCCTTGGCTATCTTCTTCTCTCTCAAAAATGTGGAAAGGAAAATTTTGCCTGAACTTTTTATTTAGCTTTGTAAAATGGCAAAAGAATCCTGACTTGAAAAATTCAGGAAAAATCTGCATCTTGGCTACAGGAGTGTTTTGGTGTTTCTCACTAAAGCAGATTCATCAGAACCCCCAGGAAGCCCTTGTCATGTTGCATTTCCTACTTGGCCATCTTATCCCCACCCCCTGCCCCGAAGTGCATCATGGGACCAGGGACCAGTCAGCCAGTCTACTGCAGGAGGGGCAGGTGCAGGAAGGGCTGTTTACATGGAACTGTTGACACTTGACAACTTCACGGGCCACACATACTGAGGGAAATCAAGTCTTGTACTCTAAGAACCCCTTATCTGGTTACATTTTTTAGCATAGGTAAAGTGTGTTTCTATATGAAATAGTTTTTCACAGAATTATTTCCTCAGGAAATTTTAAGCTTTTCAGCAATTTAATACTCCTTTAAAAAAAAATGATTAGGGCATGCATTATTGTCTGATAGCTTGTTAGGAAAGTTAAGTAGTGACACTAATCCCATATTTTAACATTGGTATTACAGTGAAGCGCTGTGGATATAGTAGAGAAATATAAATGGAATGTGTCAGCAGACACACAACAGCAAAGAAAATTTGACATTCCAACATCTTGTAAAGCATAAGAGGCAGGATTTTCAATTCCTTCATGTAGAAAACAGTAATTAGATGCCATAGTCATAATGAAATCCATAGATACTGACACAGTGTAATGAAACTATAGTTTAATGAGACTGTTAACTGCAAGCAGCGGAAAAGGCACTTAAATAAGTTCCATCATTTTTTATCTAAAGGGCTACTCTAGGTCTGTGTTCTTTGTCCACATTCACTGAGCAGGATATGTAAAGCTCTAAATTAACTGGAAAGGCCTCTTGAGGTCTCTTGGCAGGAAGCCAGTCAGCCTGGGGCTACCCCATCTCTCTGTCCCACCCTTCCACAGAGTGTTGGTAGCCATCTTGGGATCTGAGCCATTTTTCACATGCAAATCAATGTTTCTTCCCTTTCTAGTAAAAGGGATGGTTTCTTGACCATTCCTTATCTGAAGCTGACTTTGTTTTCACCGTGAGATTGCATGCATCTCTGTCTTCTTCTCCCACACTGGGTGTAGTAGATCTGTGAAATTACAGAGTAGTATATGAAGGAACATAAGAGATTTCTTTTTCTACAATTTTTTTCAATAGAATATTCTTTTAGTTTTTCTTTCAGCCATTCCTGTGCTGACCTGGCACTCAGAAGCTTTTTCTTGGGGCAAGAGGGAGGGAGAAATGAAACCTCATTTCTTTGTGGGCATCGAATGTCCTTGTGAGTTGTTTTCTATTGTGTTTGTCTCTCCTTGAGTGTTATGTAGGCCTTTTCGTCAGGTTTGTGCCCATTTTCTCATATATTTCTCAAGAATTGGAAGAAAATTAAAAATTTGCAAACCCTTACATTAAACAACTTTTAACTGTATCTTAAGATCTGTTGTATTGTATCTTTATCATGTATTTGGAGTAAAGAAGAGCATCCTTAATAGACTCTAAGCAGCAGCTTTGGCTGAGGCTGCAGGAACCACAGAGGTTAGCACTAGATGTTGTTGGAGGGAACACGAGGGCCATAGGCAGGGGGCTGGGAAGGGAGGGTGGCTACCCTGGAGCCTCTCAGTCTTTCCCCTCCCAATCCTGCCTCCACTGGAGCCCACACAGCACTCTTTCAAGCACAGTGCTGGGCACAGAGAGACATTTAATTAACACTCGATAGACTGACGGATATTAGCTTGCTTAGTTAATAGTGGATGTTAAAGGCTTTGTGGATTTGTCCCCTTTGATTAGCATCCTTGAGCCCACGTGGCAGAATCTGCACTGCTCCTGCTGCGGTTGTGATGAGCGGTAGGAAGCTTTTGGCTGACTTCTCCAGTGCTCCTCTGGCTGTTTCTCCTGCGATTTTCAAGGAAGCTTAGGAAGCTTGCACGTGTTTATTCTCAACCTCTCTCTACCTCTTGCTCTCTCTCCCTCCCTTTCTGTCTGATGCTCATGGAAGTAGTGTGCCTGTATAGAGTCAGAATTGACTATGCCACCCTGATTTTCTCTTGTGTTCAAGGTAGCTCATTTTTCGTTCAGAGCAGCATATTGAGGTAGATGAGGTAAATAAAACTAATAGTAGCTAATATTGGTATAATGCCTTTTATAGTTTGTTGAACGCTCCCACTGGTAGCGCATTGCCTCTTTTGGTGCACACCTTAACCCTCTGTTGCAGGTTTTTCTAATTGTATCCATTCTACAGGTGGTGAAATGTAACTTCACAGAGGTTCAGCAGTCATTAAAGTTCCAGAACTTCCCTGTCTCCAAAGTCAGAGCACGTGGTGCGTCATTGAGATGGTGCTGATTTGGCTACACGTTTCCAGTTTGAGATCGTGGCTTGAATTAGCTTACATGGCTTCATTATTTACCTAGGCCTCCTTCTTGGTGACAAAGAACAATTATTAAGCCCTTTAATTAATCTGTTTTGCTTTAGGTCACCTTGTTAAGAAAATCTTTTCATCTCTTTTAGCTATTTTTAACCCAGTTACCCACTGTAATTGAGATCCAAAAATCCTTATGGGTAGGAGAACTGTGTAGTAATGCCCTATGCCCCTTGCTTCTCTCTGTTGAAAACATCCCATCTGAGGTCATTTTTAAAAATTACAGTACCTTATAAATGAATGAATACCTTCTCTCCTCATTTCTCCTAAATTATAATTCATTCCAACATTGTTTATATATTTTAGGTTCTTTGCATTTTCACATAGAATTTAAACACACACATAGCCTGCTATGAATGATTGAAAGTTTGTTGACTCTATAGTCCCCTCCCCAACCCCCCAGTTTTATAGTCAGACCCAAGAAGCCTGAAGAGCATTTGAAATATAAAAGCCCAAGGCAGAGCTTCTGGCACCAGGCATCCAGGGACTCACATAGTCTCTAGCAGCTAATGAGACTGGAAATGAGTTAGCAAGAGCTCACAACAGATTCCATCTCAGCAGTAGACGCTCCACCTCCAGCTCCACCAGTCCAACTGATGGGAACTTTCCTCTCTGCTCTTTATCAAGTACGTTACTGAAACTATTCAGAATGGAAAGCAGGTGTTGCCTGCCTTTGAGAGTTTCCTACATTAACACAGTGAAGCCTCTGAAGATGTTTCTCCCATCCCAGTCCCCTTCACTTAGCTCCTGAACAAGACTACCACCTCTGAGGTGAGCTAATGACTCAGATGGAAAATAATTCATGTTTGTTTTTTTTTCCCCTCTGTTTCTTCCACAGCCTGTTAGTTATAACTTCTACAGACGTTAAACTGAATAAGGCCTTAAATCTGCTGGGAAACTGCTTACCACCATTTCCCACTGTATTATATGTTTGTACTTAAAAACCCATGAGGAATCAAGTACACGTGAACAAATAGCCATATCGAAAATTAAATACTTGTGACATTTTTATGAGCCTGCATGTGCATTTGTACTATAAGAGCAATTATTTCTTCATGAAGCTCCAGGGAGTTAGGTTTTTCTGGGTTAAATATTTTTACCTAGCTCTTGTAATTTTACAAAGAAACTTTTCATTATTACAAGGCACATTTAGATGAGTGATTTTTGCTTTGTAAGTTTGGTGAAAGAATAATAGTTTGTATTAATTTATTACTCTGATACCTGTAGGACTTTTTATAAAATGGATACCTTGAAAAAATATAACAACATCTCACATGTTATTAATTCATTGAAATTAGTAATAATAAAGTTGAGAAGGTAAAAGGGTTATTGGATATACATGGAAATGTGCATTTTGGCCTGTTCATGGAATAAGGTGCTAAGCTTTTTCCTTCACCTCTCCAGTCTTACTGATTGAATGATGGATGTACCTATGAGAGGTACCTTTGTGTACCTGTACATATACTATTTTATTTGGATTTGCACCCTTTATTAACATCATTATACAGATGGAGGACAAACCTAGGGATTTTCCTAAGATGACATTCTTGCCCGTGACTCATCTCATCACATAGATGGTGGGTGACCCTCCTTCAGGGTATGAACACACATCCGCCTTCCCAGGTCCGATAAGAGAAGACCCTTCTTGCCAAGGATAGAAATCTTCCTTCCTCTACCACACAGGACTCCTTGCCAAGCGATCACTGCAAAGGTCATATTTGAAATAACTCCTCTCTGCTCTCTGGCAGACACTCACTGGGGAGAAATGATATTGACTATTGGAGAATACAGTATATATTCCAATGTCAGTACTTAAGTTAGATTTCTGTTCCAGTTTAGGTCACCCCAAAATTACTTGTTTTAGGGTCCATAACTTCAGTCTTCACAGAGATGTCTTTATGGAGTTTCATTTTACTGCTATATCCATTTATTGACAGTTTATACAAGCAGCATATATAATAACATTGTTGTTTTATAAGGCTGTTGTTAAAAGGTTGAGTGCTGTGCCTTTAAATAGATAAAATCCTTTGAACAGTTTAATATCAAGAGAAATTTGTCTGTGAGAGCGTGTGGGGAAAAATTGAAAATTTCTTTCTAAATTCTAGCTCCAAGTTAATAATGCTATCAGTTTTGAGCATAGGCAGAGGTGGATTAGCAGTTTCTGTGACTCTGTCCACAATGGAAATCACATTACCTTTGGGAGAGAGATCTCAAAATATTATTTCTGCCCATTGCATCTTTGAAATTAGGATATTAATAGTTGTTATTAGACCTGCCACTAGGTATTAGAATTTAATACATTGTTAAAGAAGTATATAATTATACCACAAATTTGTTTTTTCAGTATTATTTCAGTGTAATTTGGGGGGGTGGCTAATCTTGTGTTTTATTTTATGCATTTAAAAATATTATTCTGAGAAGGGATCCATAGGTTCACAAGTTAACTAAGGGGGTCCGTGGCAGCAAATACTCCATTTTCAGTGGCCTCTGGGCACATGTGTATATGGGGCCTCCTGGCCCCCTTAGGCCTGGTTCAGGTGATCAAAACGCTGTGGTGATAATTATAAGAAATACAATTGACTCTTGAACAACATGAGTTTGAACTGTGCAGGTCCACTTATATGTGGATTTTTTTTCAATAAGTATAATACCTGTATTTTCATTTTATAGATCTTTAAATTAACCAAATGTGGAGAAAAGTTTGTGTTTGATTAGAGATCACTGTATATGGCATCAAGAATCCTCATTCTGTCCAAACTGTTTCAGCTCCCTGCTCTTGGTTGAGTCATGTATTAATTCCTTCATTTTTGAGGCAGAGAGAACAATGTGCAATATTTTGACTTTGCAGGGGATGGGGGTGCCCCTAACCCCTGTGTTGTTCAAGGGACAACTGTATATAACGGAAACTACAAAGAGGTATGTAAAGAACCAAACAGATAAAATCCCATTATCTAAGGTTATATATAGCCAACAGTTTAGTGTATTATTTTCTTAGTAGATTTGATCCTGCATGGGTCCACTTATACATGGATTTTTTTTCCATCAATACATATTGAATTCTATACAATCAATAATTGGTCAAATCTGTAGATATGAGTGCTGACTGTAAAGTTATATGTGAGTTTTCAACTGTGTGTGAGGGGGTCAGCACCTCTAACCTTGATGTTGTTCAAGTGTCACTCTATTCTTTTTTCTTAGTTGTATGTGTGACAAACCATCACAAAACTTGGTGGCTTTAAACAACAACTCTTTAGCTACTGATTCTGCTTTTTTTGTTGTTCAGTCGTGTCTAACTCTTTGCAACCCCATGGACTGCAGCATGCCAGGCTTCCCTGTCCTTCACTATCTCCTGGAGTTCGCTCAGACTCATGTCCATTGAGTCGATGATGCCATCCAACCATCTCATCCTCTTTTGTCCCTGTTTCCTCCTGCCCTCCATCTTTCCCAGCATCAGCTGTCATCAGTGAAGGCTGGACTCTGCTGGGGAGTTGTGTTTCAGACTGGTTGCCTCATCCATCTGTGGTCAGCTGAAGAACTGCTTGGCTTCTTTTCGCTGCATTCTCTCATACGTGTAGGGCCTCATCTCTGGTCAGGGTGGCCTCTCATCAGCCAGCAGGAGGGTAACTCGAGTTTCTTCATAGGACAGAATCTGTAGAGAGGGCAGGCATGTGAAGAGGCTTTGAATATGCCTACCATTACTTTTGTTGTCTTCTTTTGGCCAGGGCAGGTTAAGCCAGAAGCCTAGCTGAGATCTGAGGGTTGGGGAAGTAGACTCCAGCCTTTGGTGGGAGGAGCTACAAAGTCACATTTCAGAGGATGTGTGCAAACAGGAAGGAGTGGAGGTTTGTGAGCATTTTTGCAATTTGTTGCAGTGTATATATGTGAGTGCACATGCAGTTGTACGTTCTGCATTTTTCACCTCCAGATAGGCTCCAAATCAAAGTTGCTTATTTGACTCTGTGATTATACTGGGGAGATTAAACAAAGTGTCTCAAATGGTATGTAGAACAGAAGAGGCAGTCAGTAAAGAAATTAGAAAAGAACAGAAGGAAATGTAACTTCTTTAGGCAACTGCTCAAATTCCTTTCCTGTCACTTCCTGGTTGGTTGTATTTCTCCTCTGATGTCTTTCCACGTGTTTTCCCCTGGTTGATGATACCGACACATGCACTCTTGATGGGAGAGCACCTGGTTCTGGGCCCCACTTCAGCCTCTCATCAGTTTTGAGATCTTGGAAAAGTCATTCAGCCTGTACCTCAGTGACTTCATCTATTTAATGAGAATGGTGATGGACAGGGAGGCCTGGCGTGCTGTGATTCATGGGGTCTCAAAGAGTCAGACACGACTGAGCGACTGAACTGAACAACTACAGAATTACTGCCAGAGTTTAATTAACTCATGAGTGTGGACATGTGTTGGTAACATATCTGTGTTTTTTGTCCTAGTAACTCTTTGATGCTTTTGTAGAATGTTCTTAGTTAACATTTTCTTTTCACATCCCTAGAATTTTGAACTGTTTCTATCTTTTTACAAAGAGAAGTTGAGTTTTTTTTCCAATTAAAGCACTGTTCATTTCTGCATAGTGTATGTTAAAGAAAATTTGACTTTAACAATCTTAGCCTGTGCAGTAATCTTCAAACACCATAATCTGATAGAGCCCCTTGCATAATGTCCGTCTTCTCCGATGAGAAATGACATTCTTAACATCAATAGATTCTTAGGCTTTTCTCACAGGAAGTAATTTTGAGTATGTATAATCAGTTATAGGATATGCTTGTCAATAAATTTTTCCTGTAAAAATAAATCAGAAGTCATATCAAAATAGCATTATGGAAAAAAATCTGTTTTCTTTAATACTTCCCATGAAATGGTCAGTCATGCTTGAGGCTTAAAAATTTTTTTATTTAGATGAAGGCAGTTTGTTTAATTTGTGTGCTGGCCATCTTTCCAGCTAGCCAGTTTGCATAAATTTCATGTCCTAGCAGGGAAAAAAAAATAGTTGTGGTCTAGAATCAACCTTTTCTCTGTCAAGTCTCTGTAATTTTTCTTTACCCTTGAGTGGCTGCTTCCACTCCCAGACCCTGTGAATTTTACCATAAACCTTTATTATGACCCCCTACCCACACACATGCCTAGCTACCTTAACAAAGAGGAACTTCTTCCTAAAACTCCCCTGTGTTTCTTTTTGCTCTTTTCTGGACAGTGAGTAATTAGAATCAATCTTCTCCCATTTAAAAAATATGTCTGTACCTGTCCTCGTAGATCATTTATTTAGTTTTTTGTTTTCCTGTCTATTTATTTTTCCATTCATTCATTCATTGTTTATCTGGCAGCCACAGTGTTGCATGCCATGGATAAAAAGACAAATTGGTCCTGGCACTGACCCATGGATTTTGCCCTGTTACAAGAGGGATAGTCAGTGAAAGTGACATTTGACCAGAGCCTTAAGAGAGTTGTAAACAAAGCCTTTGAGAGTCTTGAGGGTTGAGGGAGGAGACCACATTATTTATGCCTTCCTTCCTAAGGACCATAGCCATGTGCCCCCTTTTGACAAGAATTAGAGTCATAAGAGGATGAGGTGAAGAGCAGAGCAGTGATGATTTAGAGCTGGATTGAGCCTTGTCATGAGAAACCAGGGTACTTCACTGACATGCATGCCAGTTACTGGGGTACTGTAGAGAAGAGTGGTTTATTTACCTGGGGCTAGGGTCTCATATATAGTCTCTTATAATGAAGCCACTTAACAGTTGCTGAGAACTAATTGCTTGTGAGTCTAGATATTTTATGTACTTCATATTATTTTATAGCAGACCTTTAATGTAAGTATTACTGTTCCTTCTGCAGATGAGCAAACTGAGGCTGATAAAGGTTATGTCACATTCCTGTGATCACATAGTTAGTATGAAGCTGAGCTTATAATTCAAATCTAAAACATTCTTTCCTTAGAGGGTGAGTTCCAATTTTAATAAAATATGCATGCACGAAGAAACTAATATCATAGTAAAATACACCGCATGCCATTCTGACTATGAGTGTTTTTAAGGCCTTTTGACAAAGAGGGACGGCGTTTGAAAAAATACACTGCCAACATAAAGCCCCCATTTGGCCTTAATCCAGGTCACTCAGAGCCACTGTGTTATGAACTTCGCCTCCTAGAGGCAGTTATAACCAATACAACGTTAGGAAGCATTCATAGGCTTAATTTCAGAGTTCCAGAATTCTACAAACTGTGCCTTCACTCAAATTTATTATTACATCTAAGTTGCTCTATTGCTTTGAAAGGTTAGATATATTTTAAATGGTTGGACAGAGGAATGAAGTAGGAAACTAGGGAGTTATTTTGGCATATGTAAGGTACTGTGGCCCAGCTGTTAAAGATTTCTGCTTCAAGCACAGTGTGTTTAAATCACTACAGGCTCCTTCCTCTTGTGCTTTGGCAAAACGTTTACACACCTAACTACACCTAAAGTCAGAGAAAAATTTTCCAGCCAACCTAGCAATCAGTAGGGAATGATTTCAAGGAAGAAAAATATCCTTTCATTTGGTTAGGCATGTGAAAAACTAGATGGCAGAGCTCACTCTGCCAAGAGGGGACCTTTAGGAACACATCTGGGAGAGTTAGCCTTTGGTCCAAACCATGAGCATCTTTGTAGTTCTGTACTCCAGGCCCTCATCTCCCACCTGGACATAGCCCTTCTCCCCTTGGAGTCACATGGACCTGGATCATTTTTCGTCTATACTTAAACCTCTCAGTGGCTCCCTTAGGCCCACAGGGTAATGTCCAAACACCTTAGAATGGTATGAGAGCTGCCCTACTTCCCCTTTTCCTCCATAGCCTGACCTCTCGGCCGAAGGCCATTTCTAAACTCTTCCTTCTCCTGCTTCCCCTCCCATACAAGGCAGGATCTCTTGCAGTTCTCAGAATAGAGTGGGCTGTTTCCTGCTTCTAGGCTTTTGCTAACGCCCTTACTGGTTCCCTAATTCTGCCTGTGAGTATGAAGACACGCTAGAATATCATCAGTCTTGAGTCACGCCACCTGTAAGATGACTTTATAGCACATACCTGTGTAGGCCTATTCCGGGGAATGGGAATCAAGTCTTAGTGGTTTTGGTTGGAGTCCAGAGCACCAGGGGAGGTACTTGGGGTCCACTGAATAGCAGCACAACTGTTGAAGGAACCAGTGAGTCAGTGACTCTCTGGGCGTTTCTTCTTTGGTTTCCAGAAGGAAAAGTTTAAGCATAGCACTTTATCTGTTTCCTACAAGGTGTTTTAGCTTTTTTTGAAATTCAAGGAAAAAAGAAGTAAAGGCTGTAATTAAACCAAGATTCTGAATTGACGCTTTATTTCCCAGTGATGTTATAAATAGCCCTGCCAGAAGACACTGGGTTAATGAATCCTGGCTTTCTGTAGGTTATGGATGACATGTCAGACTACTGTTGGTATCTTGGGGATTATGAGACTGTGCCTGCTAGGGCCCATTTAGCAACGGTGCTGGGCCTTCCCAAGTGCCTGATTCAGGAGCCCCCTAGTGAGTCAGAGCTTGTGGCATCAAGAGTCAGGTTGATGAATGAGACTTGGAGATAGGGAATAAAAGGGACTGAGCAGACCTCCTTTAAGATGGTGACTCCCCTCTGCACCTGGCAGGAATGAGGTTTGTGTGAGTTTCTAACAGGGGAGCAACAGCCTTATTCTGAACAATAAATTGCAAACAAATAGAAAGCCCCAAATACAGCAAGCTAAAATGTCTGGAGTACTTACCATGAGCCTAGAATTTTGCCAAGCATTTTCCCAAAGCATTTATCCTGAAGTCTTCTACTTCATAGCATGGTATATACTGAGACCTAGTCCCTGGTTTTTCTTGGTTATATGTATGTACATGTATGTATGTATGTATGTATGAAAGTGTGTGTGTGTATGTATGTGTGTATGTATGTATATATATTTATACACATCCACACATTTCTTTGCTCTGACTTCTGAAGGGGTCAGGAAGCAAAGATGCCTTTGTAGTAATAAGCACACCTAAGCACCTGGATCTTATCCTCTAATATCACTGCCCACAAAAATGAACCACGTTCCTCTGGGAAATGCTAATTCCAGGGCTGAGACAAGATGATCTTGAGACTCTTATGAGGCCAGAAAGGAAGAAACTGCTAAAAAATAAAAGGAAGTCTTAAGGGACATAGGAAACAGATTGAAGGGGCTTCTACTGGCCAAATCTGGGATATTCTGAGTACCGAAATAATTGATTGTAGTGTGAATTATAAACAGTTGTGAAGGAGGAGTTAATAATCCCATACTGATGACGGATGGATGGATGGACGTGGGGAGAGTGGGAGGTTTTTGCTTAATAAGTACCAGGTGCCAACCAGTAAATGTGGAGGGAGTACTGGAGCAGGAAAAGTCAGCATATCATCCCCATCATAGTAAAACTGGATCAAGCAAAATTCATCAATGGATGCTATCTAAGCAGAAGTGGGGAGGAGCAGGATATTTGTGTGCCATTTAAGGCTCTCCCACAGATTGCTTATTAGCTAGAAGGGAAAAGTAGTGATTACAAAGTGGAAAAATTGGACTGCTCTTTGACCAGGATCAAAGTGAATATCACCATTGAAAGGCAGATAAACATCTGCCTCCAGATGTGGTTTCTTGAGAAGATGACAGCATTGTCTGTGTGGTATTCTGGCCAGGAATGTATATCAGACTCTAATCTTGAGAAAACAGCCAGATGCTCTGTTGAAAAAACAGGGGCAGGGAGAGCTGGATCTAAGTATCATGATCATAAAAGACAAAGAAAGATTGTGGAGATGTTCCAGGTTTCCGGTGGGTCAAAAGGACTTGGCAGCTAAATGCAGTACCTGATTTGAGACTGGATCCTGCACATAAAGAAAAATTGGAATATGCGTCATCAATTAAAGGGTGGCATCCATGTTAAATTGATTAAAGTTAGTAACCGTGCTGTGGTTATGTAAAGGAAAATCCCTGTATAAAATACACTCTGATGTATTTAGGCATAAAAGCCCAT